>LRSR01005417.1:0-72741 GCA_001579985.1 Hypsibius dujardini | reverse complement strand
AAATGATAACGGGCATCTTCAGATCCGTTCCAATACTATATGATCTGGATGAAAACACGGGAAAAATTGTTGGCCAATCGAACGATCGCTTATTTGTCCACTAGTGCGGTAAATTATGCCCGTACGATTACAGCATCAATCAAACATTAGATTTTCATAAAAAAATGTATTCACTAAAAATCAGAATCCAGCTCGAAAGACTCCTCGTTAAAAAATTGAAAGAAATCAGTGGAAGAAATCCTGTTTCAGACGTAAGACGAATCAACAATCAAATTTTAAAGACCGAGCGCGTCAAATCAACAATCAATCAATGGCAGTCTTGTGTTCCATTCTTTGAATCAATCAGACAGTGGTGGCAATTTACGCGTGTTCTGTTCAGCCGAACATGTTCCCGTGTTTTCACCCAGATTATACAGTAGCAGTGAAGGGCAACCCGGCGCTTCGAAATCACCCAAAAATCTCGCCGGGTCGCCAGCCGCGGTGGCCATGGATGATTGTTATCGTATCCTGGTCTAATTTTTTATAACGCCTTGAGTTGGCAAACTTTTATCTTTTTCAGTTTTTCAAAAAAAATCCCATGACGTCATCGGATGTAGCCGTCCCTCTCGGGCACTCTTTTGATAACTGTGAATGGAGAATATCTTCTGATTAACCTCGTTTTGCACTTTTACGATAGACATTTAAAATTGCAACCTTCAAAATTCAACGTTTTCAGCTGACTGGTCTAGTAACAGAGAAAAGTTTGAGAAGCTCAACGACCCAAGTTCATCCCATCCCAAAATAAGTATTTTTTTACGGTTCTTCCTCTTTTTCTCTGTAATGCATCTTGCTAATTCAAAACACTGAATTTTGAAGGTTGCAATTTTAAATGCCTATCGGAATCAGGTTAATCAGAAGATATTCGCCATTGAAAGTTATCAAAAGAGTACCCGAGAGGGACGGCTACATCCGATGACGTCCTAGGATTTTTATTGAAAAATTGAAAAGGACAAAAAGTTTGCCAACTCAACAAGGAGCCATAAAAAAATAAATTGGAACACGAAAACAGTAATCCATGGTCACTGCGGCTGGCGACCCGGCGAGATTTAAGGATGATTTCAAAGTTCCGGGTTGCCCTTAAAGCAGAGAATTCTGGCACACCAGCCGCAACGGATACAACAACAGCGGTATACGACAACGACAAGATTTTGCAAAATCTCGAACAACCAGTCTGTCAAAATCATCAGACAATCAACCGAATAATTAAATTCCTTATTCGCAATTTGGTGGAGTGCAGAAGATTGCTGATGAAAGTTTTTCGATAATGAACGTTACCATACTGTGTTTAATCAATCGATCAACGTCATTGCAAAAGCATTAAAGTGACTGCCGCAATAGGAATCTTCCCCAATTTTCTCTATCTCCAACGGAACCGAGGGGAACCAGTCATATTTTCTAAAATCATGATTTGATAGTACGTATCCATAAAAAAGTTGAGCCCGATTTCAGACTAACACAGGTAAATATTCCCTTGTTAGTCCTGCCAATCCTGCTAAACATATGGCTACCATAGATGAGCAACTCCGAATCCGGACTTTGGAGTTTTTCAACTCCATCAACTCCACTCCGGAGTTTTTGGCCGGAGTTGGAGTTGAAACAGCTGGAGTTGGGAGTGGAGTTGATCTGCGTGGAGTGGGATTTTTGTGTTTTATCGAATTTTCAGCCTTGAGATTCCATTTGATTGATTTACTGTGGAGAAATCAAACGTGGCCCACTAACCCATAGCCCCCACTCCTGGGCTGTTTTAGGAGAGCCAAGGTGGCTAAGGGCCTGGAATGATGGAATATCCATCCCATACTATGTACAACAGTACACGCCTACACGGTGCAGTTTGCATGTAAAGTACTACACTAGAACTACTCTAATCTGCTATAGTAGCTGCTCAATTTCTTATTGGAAGAATTGTGTGAAATTTCCTCAATTGAAAAGTGTTGCGATTCGAGCTTTTTCGGCCCCTGGTTCCACAGCCCATATTGAACGCACTTTCAATTTGTGTGATATTATTCTCTCTGAACGTCGTCAACGAACGACTGACGCAAATTTCGAGGACCTCTTGTTGTGTCGTGTGAACAGTAATTACAAATAAAATTGTTCCTGTTTTTTTATTACGTTCATTTGACCGGTGGAGTGGAGTTGGAGTGGGTTCTTAGGGGAAAAGAGTGGAGGTGGAGTTGTGGAAGGAGTTGGAGTGGAGTTAGAGTTTGTTTTTACAGGAGTTGCCCATCTCTGATTGCTACATATCGATTCATCCTACCTTGTAGGAAAATTGTTTTACAAACGGTAAAATAATCAAGTCCTTATTATAAACCATCCAGAAATAAATACTTAATGTTAATGGCTGTCAGCTGATATATTTCAAAATAAAAGTATAATTAACGTTTTATATACATATGAGTAGCATTTGCAGTTATCTTTTTGGTGCAATTATTATATAATTTCTTGTTGAATATCAGCCGAATAGTAATGTTTGAGCTCGGTTGATCATGGTCATCTCATTGTCTGTAGTGCTTTTTTCTTCTAATATTGTTCGTAACTGGCGTTTGTGACTAGGCTCCTCTGTTCGGCCGCCGCAAAGTGTCGTCGGACGATGACGAAACAACATACTGTATAACTATAAAGGGCCCTAGCTTTCTATATTGCCGCTTTTCAAGGTACATGTAGAAAGGTGCGGTGTTCTACGGTGAATTTAGCGGGGAGAGGGGGAAGAGATATTGATAGGGTGGAAACTAGTGTAACTTGTAGATGTACAGTAGTACTAGTATGTCAGTGGTATGGAATATGGATGATGATTAACTGATGTCGCACAACGTTCTTCTTGATTCATTGATTGATCGATTAATGTTTTGTTTGCGAAGAAGACGTGTAGTGCCTCCGCCACCTCTTGTTTTGAAGTGCGTATAATATTTTAAGTCGCCTAGAGAACCCTGTTTTAGTTTAATATTCTAGCGGTGGTGGCCTTGGGGGATTTGAATTTTGAAATGAATGGACTGGCTCGTTAGTTGCAAGCAGTGATTGGTCAGTTAACCTGTGATGTCACTTCCGATCCGGCCAAAACATTCCCAACCGAGTGACTCGAAACCAGCGCTTCGCCGAAACTTGAACGCACACCTTATCCGACGACTGTGGGAATGGGAACTGGCAGTGGGAAGGGAAGACCCAAGCAGACTTCCATCGATTATTTCATTGAAACACAGTCAATGAAACGAATGAACGAAAAAGGGGAGTGACCAATCAAGTCGAGGCCAAAGTTGCTGGTGGGCGGTCTTCCGTGCATGCCAAGTCAAAGCCCAACGGCAAGGCCACATTATAATATAGTACTCACTACTTGTATAATGTTCAAAATTTTTTCTTCCTCCAAAGACTTTTAGTATGCAATACTTCTTCATGCTAGTTTCCAAGAAACCCTTCACAGTACAGAAAATTTCAAGTTTAACTGATTGTTTTTGTACTCAAGACAATTAGTAGTTGAAACTGGAAATTTACCAGGCTTCGTTGATTGGTTGATCATTGCGGACGTGATTTCATGCTGCAGTCGTCGGTGAATTCCAGTGGCGCTTGATTGGTCGATTGCTTTCTTTTTCGGCACGTCCGTTCGGTCAGGTAGTCAGCCAAGCGCGACAAACGTAAATAAACTTTTGTTGGCATTTTCTCTGTCGGCGCGATAAGCACGGCGCCTTGCTTTTCGGTCCTGTTTGACTTTATCACCATGTCGCTCTACCTACAAGCCTTTTTCTCGCACCTTTCATGGTCATCGGATGGATCATTATCATCACCATTTGCGAGTGTTTTTGGTGGGATCGCCGCAAAAAAGACTTATTCTTTCTTCCCCATCATGGATCATCCTTTTTGGGCTATTTTTACTGCCATCATTGTACTGCTGGTCACTCTGGGCTACTGCTGGTATCGGTGGGGATTGAGCAAAGCCGCGAGGAAGACGATCGAGGACAGCGCACTGAGGGAAGCTAAGAGGATCGCTAAAAAATTCCCCAAAAAGGAGAAAGTGAGTGATGAATGAAAATCCCCTCCCGAAATCTCTCCTTTTTTCTTTTTTTTTTAATGGCGAATTAATTGCTGCGTCGGAAAATGTTGGGAGGGGGAAGATTCGGGGTTTATCGTTTGTGCTGCAGCAGTTGTTCAACAGTTGCTGATGATTCATCTAGATTGATTGATGAATTGACGTGTTAATACGTTTCTGCAGTTTTGGTGTTGAGACTGGGCTTGATTCATTGATTAGCGATCGTTTTGAGTATTGCCGTATTGTCAAATTTGTTAATATTGGTCCCGATATTTGTATCCGAATCAATTTTCCACTTCCTACAAATGTGGAGTTGAAGTCAGTGCTGTTCTTTCGTTTGGATGGACTAAAGTTAGAAAATTGTTGTTGTACGTTAATTATGGCAAATTTATTTATGGTAATTCGTGGTGGCCCTAATAATAATTTTGCGTCATATATATTCCAATTTAGCTTTTGTGACAATTGAGTTTTTACACATTTTTAGTCTTCTTCTCGGCTAAGATTAATTTTGTTGAAATATTGCAGTTATTGGACTATCGCTGTGATTGATTAATTAGGTGTTGTTGCAGTTATTTGTTTTGTGTTTGAGGTGCGCTTTTACTACAACAAGTGGCTGCATCGGGTGAACGCACTGCGTTATGGCGATTCGCCGGGCGGAAAGCAGCGTCTCAAAAGTCGTCAGATTGTCGAGAAGATCGCCAAAAATCTTCTCAACAAAGTTCGCCTCAAGGATCGATTCCGAAAGCGCAGCGATGCTAATCTTCCAAGGTTTGTCTGCTCGAAGTCAGAGTTGTGAAACTTCATTCGTGAATTCATTATTATTTTGTGGCTTATATGAAACTATTTGATTTAATTTTTCCTAATATATTCAAATATTATATTTTCTTCCTCCATGAAATGACTTCTGGGTGTTTTTTCACATCGTCGTGCATTCTCAGGCTTCGAGTATGTTCAAGTATTTACCAAATTTCCTTATAGTTGTGCCTTCAGCAAAACTTGTTTACTGATTTGTTTTTTGAGTGGACAAGACACAATCCTTTACAGATTTTTTTTCAGTATTTGGGTAATGCTACTAATCGAATCTGAGGCAACAAATATGCAAGTCTTCTTTTAACCGAGGATACATAGATTACGTTTTATTTTATCTGGCTGCCTGTCTGCTTTTCCGTCTCCTTGTCTGTCTGTCTGTCTGTCTGTCTGTCTGTCTGTCTGTCTGTCTTTCTTTCTTTCTTTGTGTCGGTCCGTTTGTCCGTCTGCCTATTTATTGATATGATTACTTGTCTGTGCTCCAGCCTGCCTGCTTATGTATTATCCGTCTGTTCGCCTGCATTGCGGTGTGTCTGAGGTAACTGCCTACCAACATCACAATTCATTTGTAGATTCCCCTAATAATGTCTGATCATTTTCACTATCTCCCACAGATTAGTGCGGAAAGAACTTCCGGCATCGTATTTGGAAGAACATGCGGGTGTCTCCTCCAAGAGCTCCAAATTTCCACCAGAAGTAGTTTCCATGATGCGGGCCATTCGTGTGTTCGGTCATTTAGAAGAGCCAGTCTTCTTGGAACTGTGCCGGCGGATGATCTCACTTGAAGTGAACACGAACGAGCTCCTCTTCCAACCCGGGGACTGTGACGACAGTGTCTATATGGTCCAGAAAGGTAAGATATGGCACAGGCATAGAAAGTTAAGCTCGTGGGCAGGTAGAGAGGCAGACGGGTTAATAAATGGCCAAACCAACAGACAAACAGACACGGAAACAGACAGAAAGACCCACAGGCCTGCAGGCGGGTTCGTATACTGGACATATCTACCATTAGTAAATTAGACATTTAAATAAATTGGACATTAAATTAGACATTTAAATAAATTGGTAAATTTATTTTCCAGGTCGGATTCTTGTTTTCGTAACCGATTTGGAAAGTGGCAGAGAGTTACCGCTGAAGGAAGTCAAGTCGGGTGAGAGTATCGCCAGTATGCTTTCCATTCTGGACAACCTCTCCGGCAACGAACGGCCTTTCAAGACTGTGACGTCAAGGGCCCTTGAACCGAGTATCGTTTTGCGGATGCCAGTGTCGGCCTTTGGTGAAGTGCTGGAACGGAATCCGGAAGCCCTGGTTAGGGTTGTGCAGCTGATTATGACACGACTGCAACGAGTAACTTTCTCGGCCCTTCGGGACTACTTGGGACTCAGTCACGAGTTGATGAAGTCGGACAAGTCGACATTGCAACCTGCCAACGCTGCGAGCAGTCCTTGTAAGTTTATGCCTGAAGACAGGCGATAAGACAAGCAGACAGACAGACAGACATACGTACAGGCAGGGAGACAGACAGACAGATAGACAGGCAGACAGGCAGACAGGCAGACAGACAGACAAACAGACAAACAGATAGCCAGAGACACAAGTTGACAGGCAGTCAAGCTGACAGACAGAAACAGAGATAGTCCTGGATATCAGAGATTATTGCAGTTCATATTATCTGTAGTATAAACGGGTCCGATCGATACAATTTTTAATTGCATGCGATAGATTAACGTGCGTGAATTGTATTCGCGTGAAGACGTAGTAGATCAAAGAAATAGACGGGGTGTGAGCGTCTGAGTTAATCAGATCGAGGTTAATAATTCTGTTTTCCTCCTTCGTTCACAGTTAGTCAGTCATCTGACATGCGTGCGGTACTTTCCACACACATAAGGCCAAAAAAGCTATTGACTGAAAGCCTCGCCAAGAAAACATGAGTTCTTCCCTCTACCCCAGTGGTTCGTCTAATTTTGGCATCGAGGTATTTAGTTTTCAACGAACCCACGCGAGTCGAAAGAGATATAGATATGGCAGCGGCATGCATGAAGATAAACCGGGCCGCCGGAGGAGGGATCGTGCAAATATTTTTGCTGTTAAACTCAATTGCGATGTCGTAATTGTCGACTGTTGTTATCTCATGGCTATAAATGTTTATGCTACAACATTTAAGTGTATCACACTTTTAAGTATAACAGATATCTAAATTTAAAAATATTAAAAACGAGAGAATATTTTATTTGAATAGAATTATTTGACTGCAATTGTTTATTTACTTGTTGAAGAAGTATGATACAGTCAACGGCAAGATTGAGTACACTGGAGGGTTCAGGGAAGGGGCAAAAGGGGCGGGGCAGGGGGTGGTTTTCAAACAATCGAACAATCAACTACCTGATCACCTCTGCTCCGCTCCTTTTGCTCATACCCCGGACCCTTCAGTGTTACTCAATCTTGTCGTTGATTGTAGGCGTGTTGCACATTCACAATCTGTAATTTTATAAGCAGTTCATTTGCCTACGATAAGTTTTAAATGCATATTCTAATAAAGTTATTTCCACGTAGTACATTTGAAACATAAGTAAAGAATAGTTTATGAGGATTCTGAGTAAGGCATAAATACACGGTATTCTATTTAATAAAATAGACTTTGTTTAAATGATCACTAATTTACTGCTCGTAGACCATCAGCGCCACAGCAGCGGAGGAGGGATCCTCGACAGCAACACCGGCTATAAGGACGAAAGTCACCGTGTCCGATCTGTTTCGATTATCAGTATGCCTGTGCCAACACCGCCGCGACCCGGCGTGGTGGGCGGGGAAGCCTCCGGAGGAAGACGCGCCATCAGTCCTATTCGGAATACCGACGAAAACTTCCTCGGCAGCAAAGTAATAACGTCTGGAGCGTAGTAAACAAATTTACGTCTTGACTGTACACCACCTGTTTTGCGTGTTTGCGCATGCTGCAAATGTCAAGCGTGTACCCGTCAATAGTTTTTAATGTTTTTCCGCTTTCCTGCTGGCTCGCATCGTCTGTCTGTCTATCTGTTTGCTTGTTTCTCTGTCTGAGTGTCTCTTTTTCAATGTGACTGACTGTCTGCCCGTCACCGTGTAACGAGTTGTGTGCCTACCTAAGCAGTTATCGTCTGTCTGAATGTTCTATGCTTGACGAGCTTGTAAGTTCTGCCGTTCCTAACTGGTCTAATTTACTTTGTTGCTATTGCAGCGGTTCTCTTCAAGCTTCAAAGAGCGTGGTGGCAGACAAGCCTTTAGGATGGCACGCTCTATTTCTTGCTTTGAAGAAAGTGCTCTGCCGCAAGATGACGAATATGAGCGAGCAATGCGGGACCTTGTTGATCTCCTGGGACTCAGCTCGGCCAATATGGAGTCTCTTGACGATAAGATTCTTTACAAACGGGCCCAACCGGGTAAATTTTTGTGTCTTTTTGTCTGTTGGCTTCTTTTTGTGTGTCTGCCTGTTGGCTTATGTACGTGTCGTCTTGTCTGCATACCTGTCGTTGTTTGTGTTCCTGTTTGTATGCCTGCCTGCAATTGGTTATGATATTGTCTTCTTTTTCCCCTGCAGGTATGTATCTAGTCCATGAATTGGATAACGATTCCAGCATGTATTACGTCGTTTCTGGCTCGCTTAGTGTCTCCCAGAAGCTGGTCGACAAGGCCGACCACCGCAATACTCACTTGTTTGTCGCGGTGAGGGGCGAGTTAGTCGGGACATTGGCCGTGTTGACCGGCGAACCGAGCATGTTTAATATCCGGGCCAAGGTTCCTTCTAAAGTCCTTACCATTACAAGGTATCATCAGTTTATTAATCGACTCAGCTGCTTAGTGTCATTATCCAAAGCAATGCTGTTTGAGACTTTAATCTTTTTGGTGCATTAGTTGCTTTCGTTTCAAACTACGAAGTTTCAAACGAATTGTTACATTTTTTTATCCTCAAATTATTTATTGCCAGTATTTATGTAATATTGTTTTTTCTATTTTTTTATTTGTTTATTTTACACTTTTGTTGTTTTATGCCCATTAGTATTGATATATACTTGATTTAATTTCATAAAAATGATCTTTTTTGTTAGGTCTGACTTTTTCGAACTGCTTCGGGAAAATCCGCACATTGCTTTGAGCGCCGCGCACTGCTTCGCTGAGCGGATGTCGCCGTTCGTGCGGCAAATCGACTTTGCCCTAGACTGGGAGCAGGTTTGTTGTCTTGGTTTGAACTAGAGCTGAGGCCCTTAGCTATAATGTATCTGTTGTTGTTAGATGGAGTCTGGGCGTGCTGTTTACCGGCAGGACGATGAAGCGGACTCTGTCTACGTCGTTCTCAACGGGCGTGTTCGATCAGTCGTCAAACGATCTGATGGAACAAAGGAGTGGACGGGAGAATACGCCAGAGGGGACTTAGTTGGCCTTGCGGAAGTTTCCATCCATAAGCCGCGGATGACAACTGTTTTGGCGGTTCGAGACTCAGAGGTGGCTAAGATTCCGACTCATGTTCTGGAGTACATCAAACAGAAATATCCTAAGGTACGAGCTACATCAAATTTGTCTGTCTGTCTATCTGTCTGCCAGTTTGTCTGTCTGACTGACAGTACTGTCTGTTTATGTGTCTGTCTGCCTTTCTCTCTGTCTGCCTGCACTGACATGACTAATAAAGACTTTCCTTGCTTAGGTGGTTAGCCGGTTGATTTACATTCTGGGAAGCCGAATCTTCGGTCAGATGCAGCAGCGCAGCGGCGGCGCTACGGAAACCTTCACGGGGCCGAATTTAACGACCGTCGCGATCGTTGCCGTCACCCCGGAGGTGCCACTTGACGTTTTCTGCCTGGAAATGGAGGCATCCATGAACGAACTGGGATCGACACTTCGGCTCACTAGTGGCTATGTCGAGAGGCTTCTGGGACCTACGGCATTGGATCCTGTCAATGACCACCGGTATATTTGAACAAACCAACAAATAGTAATACCGGCCGTACTTACCCGACTATTCTGTTATACGTATTTGCTTGCAGCTTGGCTTTATGGCTGGGTCAACAGGAAGACATTCATCGGATGGTACTGTTCCAGTGTGATCACACCATGACTCAGTGGACGAAACAGTGTCTCCGTCAAGCTGACTGCATCTTGATTGTCGGCAACGGCGATCGGAAACCGACAGTAAGTTGCCTTTCTGCCTTTTTCTCTACGATGCCGGTATGTCTTCTTGTCTTTCTTATTCTGTTATGCTGTCTAAGTGTCAGTCGATTAGTCTATCTAGCGTGTGAGCCGTAAAGTCAGCGTAATCAAGTATATTTTTTGTCTGAAGATTGGATCGGTGGAGAAGCAGTTGGACTCGATGGATCTCAGAGCGGAAAAGAAGTTGGTCCTCCTGCACCGTCCGGAAACCATCATACCAAAGAATACTGCCGACTGGCTCAATATGCGTGGTACATCCCAAGTAGTTGTACTACTGCATTCGCCCCTCTTAATACATGTATTTTCAATGTCTCGGGTCAATCAGGCTGGGTCTCCTCGCATCACCACATCAAATGTTCCAAACGGATGTACCTGCGGAAATCTCCCAGCTGGTTTGAGGAGTACTACGAGGCCAAGAAAGACACTATTCCCGACAAATTCTCCGACTTTTCCCGCCTGAGCCGGGTGCTGATGGGCAAGGCCATTGGGGTGGCGCTCGGCGGTGGTGGAGCCCGGGGAGCTGCTCATATCGGAGTAATCAAGGCCATGATAGAGGCGGGTGTGCCTATTGATATGGTCGGCGGGACCAGTATTGGTATGTATTAATAGTCATTAAAAGAGGTACTGACAGACAGACAGACAGACAGACAGACAGACAGACAAACAGACAGACAGACAGACAGACAGACAGACAAACAGACAAACAGACAGACAGACAGACACATATCGCCGAAATTGGATGTTTTATTGCCATTAGGTTCGTTCGTGTCTGCCTTGTGGTGCGAAGAGAGGAATGTGACGGGTGTAATTCAGCGAGCCCGTGTGTGGTTTAACGGGATGACTTCCCTCTGGGCTCAGCTGACTGACCTTACCTATCCCTATACGGCCATGTTCAAGGGAACTGCGTTTAACCGGTCCATCGAGCAAACTTTTGCAGACGCTCAAATCGAGGTATGCTACTACAGACATCGGCAGATACCATACTTAAATGACGAGGTGTAAACAAGCAGTCGGACAGGAGTTTACAGAAATACTCAGATATACTGGATTGCAGGAGGTTAGGAGGCCATGAAAATTGGATAGTGAGTGGTATTTCCCCGGATACAAAATTGCTGCTGCTCTGTGTATGTCACAGGCCCACTGCTTAAAAACAGACTCTTTGCTCGTGAAGGTTGCTTTGAGTTTGTACATGTGAACCGCATGTGTACAGTTAAAAGAGCATCTGTCAAAGGAAATTTATATTAGCTTGAGTGACAAGAAAAACACACTGAGTAAATATTTTCATTACACTTCCACTGTATTACCAGTACGTTTACGGCAAATCAAGTGATGCAGTGAAACTGGCAGCCAGGTGAGCCGACTTACAGTACAGCCCACACATACAGAAGGCACGCGGGTTAGCAGACAGATAGACACACATACACACATACAGACAAGCAGGCAGGAAAACAGACAGACAGATAGACAGACAGATACATTCAAGGAGCTTCATAGGCTGCGGGGATAGGTTGCAAGAAGATTAACGTGCGAAACTCGCGACAAGCGGGAATATTACTGACTGTCTGTGTTACAGGACCTGTGGATTCCTTACTTCAACGTTACGACCGACATCACTCAATCCTGCATGCGAGTCCACAAGATGGGCCAACTGTGGCGCTACGTCCGAGCCAGTATGTCCCTCTCCGGCTACCTGCCACCACTGTGCGACCCGGTCGACGGTCATCTCCTCCTGGACGGCGGCTACGTCAACAACCTCCCCGCCGACGTGATGCAGCAACAGGGAGCCAACTTTATTTTCGCTGTGGACGTGGGCAGCCAGGACGACTACAACCTTACCAACTACGGAGATGAACTGTCCGGCTGGTGGCTCCTCTGGAGCAAGTGGAATCCATTTGGCACGCCACCTCGCATCCCGACCATGGCTGAGGTTCAGACACGGTTGGCTTATGTTTCCTGTGTCAGAACGCTGGAGATTGTCAAAAAGTCCGACTACTGCGTCTACGTCAGACCGCCGATTGAGTGCTTCAAGACGCTCGAATTCAACAAGTTTGACCTGATATGTGCGATGGGTTACGACTATGGGAAGGCCTTTCTGCGAGAGGAATCCATCCGAAAGAAGATTGCTGACTTGTTCACCAAAGAAGAGGGTACGTGGCGAGAGCACCGGATAGACAACGATCAGACAAATCAATCGATAAGATGAGCAGACAGGTTGGGATAGACAAAATTGATTTAGACAATCTAACAAAAAGATGGGAAATAAATCATTCAGTTCCAGCTGGCGCCAGCTGACTTGGGACGATTTTCAGAGGCGAAACGCAGAATGACTCCGCATAATGCTTTTCAATAAAGTTAAAATTATAGTTATTTTTAAAATATATTTTATCGCCAGGATCCGAAAAATAGTTTGTGGCAGAATTCAAAGTTGAGAAAATACTGGAGAGTTCCATTTTCCCTGATTGTCACTGTAAAAACCTTAATTTAAGATAGGGAAAGAAGAGGTTCCATTTAAATAATTTGGCACTAGCAGAAAATGTTTTGAGGCCAGGGGGAGGAGCTGGGCGTCATTTCTGGAATATCGGTCTGGTGTTTCCAATCATGCTTGAGAATGAGCCATAGCTCCGCCACCTGATATCTAAAAAACTTCTAATGCCAATCGATTTCAAATTGAATTTTGAGTGGGACAGTGAAAATCATTGAAAATGGAGTCTTCCAGTATTTTCTCAACTTTGAAATTCGGCCAAAGAAAAGTCTTCAGACCCTGACTAATGAAATAAATTTTGAAAATCATGATTATAACTATATTAGAAAAAGTTAAAGCGGAGACATTTTGCATTGGAACTCTGAAGAGCATCCCAAGAAAGTAGCAATAGAGATGTACAGTAAATGTTAATTGTTTGTTCCCTCAGGCACGACATTGCATCGACCCGGTGTAGGGCAGCACGCACGTGTCTTAGCCATCGAGGATACTGTCCCCGGGCTCCACTACACCTTCACTGACCTGGCGCAGATCGTGTCCCAGCAGCCGGTGAAACGATCCTCCAGCAGTGAATCCTCTTCGGACGATCTCTTTTCACCGAAGGACGACGAGGTGTCTGACACGGAAGACGCAGAGGACGAACCAAAGAGTGCCGTCGCAGCTGGTGAAGAATCCAACGGTGAAGGCGACGACGACGACATGTCCGCTGCGAGCCCGTCCGATTGTGAGGGTTTCTGAGTGAGGTCAATTAGGACTTATATATATTTGTTGCCTTTTCTAAAAATGTTCCTGATTGGTGTGCAAGAGCTGTAATTGTCTGATATATACGGCTTTCTTTGTCAACAGCTGTGATTATACTGCTATCATTGTAATTTAAAACTTTCTCACTTTTGTTATGTTATTTTTTGCTCTGTTACTTTTTTTGCTTTATTTCTTTCTTTGAGTTGTTGTTGGGCGTGCCTTTCTTTTACTGCCACGAACAGCCCGATAATGCTTACAAACATGAAAATTGTATGTCAAATTACTGTCAACTTCTCTTATTTGTGAGTCGAAATAAATAGCCGGAAAAGAGTTACAGACGGATGTGTAGTTACAGGGTGCTTTTTGCAAGTATCAGATCATTCGGGGTGAAGCCGAGGGGCAAGAGGTTGGCCACGCTGATGATCTGGATTCCGGTTCCTGTCATGTATTCTTCTTCCTGGTATCCCGGTTTGACCAGCAGGACTTGGCCGGATGGTGAAAATTCGGCGATAAACTGCCGACAGGCTCCGCAAGGGGTGCAGAATCTTGTGGCCACATCACTGAAGGGAAAAGACAGTTGCAAATGCAGATGAAGATAAATGGCAATGTATGTAAGGTCTATCTGTAACTCACGATGTAACGGCAATGACGGGGAACTTCCGATAACCCCTGGAAACGGCACTACAGATGGCAGACCGTTCCGCGCACACGGTCAGTCCATAGGACGCATTCTCGACATTACATCCTGAAGTGATTCAGCATATGTACACTATACAGATAGACAGAGAGGCAGACACAGACAGACAGAAAGACAAATAGGCCTTCAGGCAGACAAAATGAAAGTACTACAAGAAAGATAGCCATGTTGGAATCGGCAGACAGCACGGTACCTGTAATTATATGGCGGTCATGTTCCGTTAAAAGGGCAGCACCAACCCGGAACTCACTGTAGACGCAGTAGGCTTCCTTCTTGACCGACTGGCAAGCTCGTATGAGATCTCTAATTTCGGAGTCTATTTCGTAGAACAAGACATATATATATACCAGCTAGGTACATGTATGTTGGCATCGCACTACTTACCGGTTGCTTGCAACAAGGAAAAATTGACGGATTCCGCCATGACGATCCAGAAGAGCTGCGACTAAGCTCAAAGATGTTAAGTTCCGTGGGAAGAAAGGCCTCTGCCGCACACTGCTTGATATACTAGTACCGGCACTACTAAACACGATGGAGAAGTTGTCTAGATAAAGTGCGGCACTAAACAACAGGTTAAGAAGGCATTCAGAATAGATTCCAAGTGGAAATGCTCGATAAATTGTGTAATCACGCTAATAAGGCAACCACACGCGGCCAGTGAAGTGACCTACTCAGCCATTCCTTTCTCCCTTATGCATTCCACATTGTTCTCGTTCTCCAGGCACACCGATAACATCGCGTAATTTTAGCTGAGATAAGCAGCAGCAGAGCAGAGTCAGCAATCAGCATTCAACCTTGCACTCATTTTGTCAGTCCGTTTCTCCTATCACAATTTACACTGATATTGCAATACAATTCCTTCTTGTCAAAGATAGCAGTAGACTTATGAGTTAAATGGTACCTGGGAGAATATTGCTGGAATACAGCTATTATTTTTTTGGGATTTAAAACAAATCTCTGTGTGATAGTGTTGACTATCTTTCATTATACAGTGTATGTATGCCTGTTTGAATGTCTGCGTTTATTTCCATATATACGGACGTTTATCTGGCTGTCCTCATCGAAACTTTAAAAAGATCGTGACCCCAATAGGCAGCCAGTCTGCCACCCCATTTGATTTTTTTCCATAGGTCACTGGCCAGTCAGGCAGTAAAATAAGACAGCACAGGGTAGACCTGTGTGTCGTACGTCAGGTGAGAAAGTGGCGCTGCAGACAAGGATTGGGCCAGCGGCAGCATTGATTGGGCCGTGCTGCCCACGGGGTGGAGCTAGCCAGTGGTCAATGACCCAGTAGGGCAAGCATCTTCTTGTTAAGAACTCTGCCTTGACGATCCAAGTGTCAAGATCCCAACTCCTACTGAGCTTTTTAACACGCGCGTACACTAGCCTGGAAGTCAACCGGCTCCTACCAGCCTAGTTACGTCAGTCCAGTTACATTAGAATGAAGGGCGACAGATAGGCAGGCACTCGCACAGGGATAAATGTGAAGCAGCATTTCCCTGAAGATGAACTGCTTATTTTTGACAGGTGCGTTTTGACAATTGCCCCTTTTCTCACTTTGGTCGCGATTTCTCCGGGGTTAAGGGACATAAAAAATAGAGAATAATGGCTGCTTATTCGATGCCGGGAATGGGCGCCGCGGCTGCTGCTATGCAAACCTTTCAAGACCCGCTCTTTGGCTTCACTTCAACTCATAATATGAATATGGGATTGACCCAGTTTCCCTACTATCCCACTATGGGCCTGGCGTCATTCCACAATCCTGCCAGTTGTAAGTCCAGAGAGAACAAGCATGCACGGAAACTTAGTATGCAATAGGCAGTGCGATTCGTTTTGTGTGTGCTTTGCAGTTGATTGATGAATTAGGGGTTCACCACTGCAATACGAGATTGCTGATTCGATTGATTGATTGATTGACCGGCCGGCCGGCTGACTAGTAATTTCTGCAACCATTGATATTGATTGTGATCGAGGTCAGTGTCTTACGCTTCCTATCCTTTCAAAATCGCGATTTCGGTTTCTCGACCTCAAATGAATTGCTGTATTGAAACTCAGTATTCTATAATCTTTATATGGCTGCTATGGTTTTTGATTTGATAATTGATCAATCGGTTCGATGGGTGTTATATTTTAAATCCATTTTTTATGTCTCCTTTTATTTTCCACCTTAAAAAATTGTGCCAGCTCTAATTTATTAGTTGTATATATTTTACGGTTTTTCAATTTTCAATTGTTTTACAAATTTCGTTTAAATTAAAATTTATGCAAAATGTAATTAATTTTATTATTTTCATTTTTTACCCCTTATTATTTTGTTAGTTAGATTAATCAATCAATATAATTTTAATTTAGTTTAATCGATGTCATTTTATCTTAATTAATGTCATTTTGATGGAATCAAATTTAATAGTTGGATTTATAATTTGTACGGTATTATTTTGACATTTACTACATGTTTACCAGCTGGGCTAAATAGCAGCCGCTAATTAGCTTTCCCAGTTATTCGGTGTTAACGTTGGATGGATTGATGGATTGCAATGTTTTCTATTTCTTGAGATAACTACCCAGTGCCGTCGACATCCGGAACTCACATCACACCTCTCAACGGATTATCGCACCATTTCGAGGATCCCCTCTCTCTGTACAACAGTAGCAGCAGCAGCAGCAGCAGCAACCACACCAGCACCAACAACATCCGCTACGAGAGCATCACACCTGATTCGGGCTCTTCTTCCGACGATCATCACGGTCAGAGCGGCGGTCACTCATTTTCCTCTTCCAATTCGGTCAACAACTCCCTTCATCTTCACCACAGCAGCAGCCACTTTCCCGTCTTCAATTTAGGCTCGCCTAGCTCAAACTTTCCCTCAACCAGTTCAAGTTCCACCAGCGGAGGGGCAGAGGAGGGAGGACACGGCGGTGGGAGCTATGACGGCAGTAACAACAGCAGTCCCACCCTTAGGAATGATGATAATACCGTGGATGACACCTCAATTATTTGTGCGGTGTGCGGGGATAAGACTTCGGGATTGCATTATGGAATCTACTCATGTGAAGGATGCAAGGTAGAGGATGTGGATGATTACAGACATACAGGCAGACAGAAAGACAGGCAGGCAGTCGGACAGACAGACATTTAGACAAACATGCAGTCATACAGTTAGTCAGACATTTAGACAAGCAGATAGGCAAACCGACAGGCAGACATTTAGACAAACATAGAAACAAGCAGATATCCGGTTAAACAAACAAGAAAATTAGAAGTATAGACCGGTTCATTTATTCATTAATTCACTGTGGTCATACTTAAACGCTTAATAAACATAAAAATGATTACCCGGGAAGATCCGGGAAGGTTCAGAATAGTCTTAGTAAACAGGTGTAGTTGCATGTCTGCACTGCCTACCTGTCTTGTCTCTCTGGTGAGCCGGAGGTAATTTAAGTACGATGACCACTCACTAAGTTCACTTGACCTTCGCTTCCCTTGCATCATAATAATACATTGTTATTCTCCCTCCGGTTCTTTTGTTGTAGCACTTGCAAGGCCCGTGCGTTGCATTTCGTGGAAGAAGGGGCATTGTGAGACTGAGACAGACAGACATACACGAAGGAAGGGTGATTATCGCGAATTACAGCAATTGTTGTTGCAGGGTTTCTTTCGTCGGAGCGTTCAGAGAAATCTGGCCTACAAGTGCCACAAGAAAGGTGTCTGTCTGATCAACAAGGTGACGCGCAATAGGTGTCAGGCATGTCGCTATCAGCGTTGTCTCTCCACCGGAATGTCTAAGGACGGTACGTTGTCTACTTAGCCCATATATTTCATGTCTGATTGCACATTTATGTCTGTCTGTCTCTCCGTGATCCTTCATTGATGCATTGATTTGTGGAATTTTTATTATGCAGCCGTAAGAGGGGAGAAGCAGCGTCAAACCCGGGTCAAGCGGGAGGAGAACCTCAATATTCTGCCAGAACTCAGTGCCAATCTCCGTTACATGGTCGACCAAATCGCCTACGCTCATGATAACACCGCACAGGTACACAATAAATTGGTACACCACTGCGACTCTACTACATATTAATGAGGATAGACAGACACGCAAACAGGCAGACAAACATACAGCCAAGGAGACGGAAACCGGCAGACAAGCAGGTAGACAGACAAACATAAAGACATGCAAGCAGGCAGACAAGTAGACAAAGACAGAGAGATAGATATAGACAAAAGAGGGAGACAGACATACGGACAGAGCGACAAGTAGACAGGTCAATAGCTCGATAGACTGATGATGAGACAAAGATGTGAACTACTACTCTACGTAAATCGAAACTTTTTCTTGTTTCCAGAGTTATTTTTTGAACCGGTATGTGCTTTGTTATATACTTGCAGCAGAATCTTTCGGAGAGCTTGACCGGGGCAGTGAGTAACCCTTTCCTCGACATCTTTGAACTCTCCCACTACGCGGCGACCCAAGTAATGGATTTCGTTCAACGCCTGCCTGGATTCCCTAATCTCACCGTTCCTGATCGGATGGTCCTCTTGCAGCACGGCTGTCTGGAAATCATGGTTGGTGCAGTCAAAGACGCATTCTTTCTTCGTTAACTTTTTGTTATGGTCTACAAGGCTGCTGATAATCCTTGTTGACGTAGCTCTTGCGGATGTGCTACAACTACGATCTCCACACCCACTGCTTCGTCCTCTCCGGAGGAATTCACCTGACCTCCGAATTGGCCCATCAACTCGGCCTGGGTGACATCATGGCTGACTTGGTGGACTTTGCCAAGATGCTGGCATGTTTAAGGCTCGATTCTACCTTGATCGCTCTACTCGCCGCATTTTGTTATTTCTCTGCCGGTAACTATCCTTCTCACAGTGCAATTCTCTCTGTAGTCACTTTTACCAATTTTATGCATTCTTTCTCTGATTTGCGTTTAGAACGACCGGGACTGGAACAGCCTCAACTTATCCGAACCGCTCAAAGTCCCATTCTGGAAGCGCTCAAGCTTCTGACTATCCAACAGCACCCTTCCAAGCCATACAGCGCCACCCATCTTCTGATGCAGCTGGTGAAACTTCGCACTGCGGCTACCAAATGTTCGTCAACTCTTGCCTGCTTGCCTTATCTGTCTGCTCTATGTCCGCGGTTGCCGGTGTCTAAGCTTCCCTACCTGTCTGACGTCTGCCTGTCTATCTGTCTGTCTGGCTATCTGTCTGTCTGGTCGGTCTATCAATATCCATTTGCATGTGCCTTGGTTTCCTGCTTACCTATCTGTCTTCCTGTCAATCTATTTCTTTTTATGATCTACGTCTGTTTTCTGTATCTTGGTTTGCATCTTTTCTGCTTGTTTGTTTGCCAATAGGTCCGCCTGGTTTGTCAATTCTCCTGTCCATACTTCCAGCATAATGTCTTGGTCTAACAAATGTAGCAATCATCCCTGTATTCGGGTTGGTCCTTGCAGGTAGCGATAAGATGAAAAAGGGCCTATTCAATTCCCTGCCGAAGATCCTAATGGAAATCCTTACTCCCCAGCTGACCTCACTTGCTGTGACGTCCTACTCGTCCAACAGTTCTTTCATCCCGCTGCAGCAGCACAGCATCACCTCGACCATGGAGATCCCCTTCAGCGGAGTGGGTTATTCCTTCCCGCCGCCGGCAATGCCCTTCAGCCAGCACCACCATGCCAATGTCTCTGCGGCAGCCATGTTGTACCAGGGACAGTATTGATCCTGTGATATATAACTACGCGGACCTGATGGTTTGTCCGAAAGTTTCTTTCAGTTTCGGTCTTTCTATTGGAAATCTCTTCCTAGATTTTTCTACCTCATCATTCCAAACAAACGTTAACTTATTTGCCTTTCTCCGTTTGAGACAAACTGAGACCGTGCGGATGCTTTTTTGTGTTAAATCTACTTACTGATTAAGACAAATATGATAAGCCGGGTCGTTATTGTTTAATTTTGATGGTTAAGCTGACTGCTTCTTCTTTCCTCCTGCAGGCAGAATTTTGTTGTCTCTGCTCTTTCCTTTGGAGATGTTGCGCTTTCCGTTTTAGTTTTTTGTTTAGTTCTGTCCAATGCTATCAGACATTTGAGAGTAAAAGTGCCGTTGATGCGCAAGCACCAACTGATACAGTACAGTACTTATGCTAATTCTAGCAGAGAATCTCTCGATTAATTACATTATAGTAAATAAGAAGCTCATGAGAACTACTCGTGCAAACTTGGCAGTGAGGCTGCCTGCTTTCATCATCAGACATGCCAATCTCATTCGGGTGACACTCTTTTCATGTCATAAAAAAACAGTAAGATCGCAATATAAAGCACTCCCAGAAAGACGCAACATAAGTTTTCGGAAAGGGCGAGTTAACAAAATATCAGGACTGTAAAGAGATTCAGTAAAAAGAATGTACAATGTATTCGAAGGCTTAAAATTAGTGGTCGCGTTCTTCCGGCCGCAGATACGGCAATCCCAGAGCCTGGAAGATGGACTCTTCCGTCGGGGTTTCCAATCGCTCGCCTGCGTGAACCGTCTCACCCTTCTGTATAAGAATTACTAGGTTACATCGTTACATGTACAAGAAGAACTAGGTTACATCGAAGTAATCCTTCAAGTTCACGTTGGAAGGTATAGTAAGCGGTTAGAGCTTACCACTCGCACAACACTCTTCCTCAACGAGTGATTCGACAATGACATGCCCTTCTTATGGGCGTAATCCCGCATAGAGCGAACAAAATACATCGAGCCCGACCACCCCAACACACAGGTCGCCCATTCGGAGTACGGCGGAATGATGATGTCGAGTCGTCGATGCTGCGGGTATAAATGGACAAATTTTAACCAAAAGAAATTGGCGGCTGACCTTTCATAGCGCTAACAATCATGCAAGCGGAAAGTCGGTTAGACAAACAAACAGACATACAAACAGACAGATAAACAAACGGACAAGCGAAAAGCAATAGGTGGATGTAAAGCTAATAAACCTCATTCATGGATACTAACCTTAGCCCCCTCGTGAGGGAGTCTGCAGACTCCGAAATATTTCTTGTGACGCCCATCAACGAGAAACAGGTCATCCGTCAGAAACTCTAAGCAAATTAGTTAAAATTGAAGCAACAGTTTGTTAAAAAAAAGGATTAAGGTGCGCACATACTGGACTTATGCAACTGGGTCAGCAGCGGCTCAAGAATAGATTCATGAATGACACGCCCATCCGGGTGTGTCATTAGGAGATCCACATCGCCACAATGCTCTCGACCGCGACGATAGCTACCGCAAATTTCGAAGACGAACCCAGCCTTGATACTATTGACAGCACGCTGGACTGTGCCTGCGATTTCTTCCACTTCTTTTCGAGACATTTTCTGCTGGAACTCTTCGTAGTACTTTAATCCAACCGTCTGTTCAGGGGTAAGAGCAATTTTGGACTTGACATCCTCCAAGGTCCTCAAACCCTGCAAAATGGTTTGCTGGTAATCCATAACTATACATGAGAAGCCGTCTGTGTCTATCTGTCTCTCTGCATGTGTCTATATCTGCATCTGCCTGAAATGCCTCACCATCTGAACCCATTTCCGAGCAGTCTTGGTTCCGACACCGTGGATGTTAACGAAGAGCTTCATCGCGGCAGTATCTTCACTTTTCGCGGCCTCCGTATTCTGTTCATAGTGGCCGGTCTCGATAATCTCCATGATGTGCTTGGCGATTCTCGGTCCGACGTTCTTGATATCTTTAATTTGCTAAACAATTTCATCCACTACACTCCATGTCGCGTTTCGGATGATCAAAATGAATCAAAATCCAAGTGAAACGAACCTCTGAGTCCAGAATCGGATTGGGATACTTTCGAATGGCGGAGATGGCTCGTACGTAGGCGTAGGTACGAAATTCATCGCCCATGTTGCGGTAGTTGGTCATCATTTCCTCCAGCTGATCGATGATGTGCTGATTGGGTCCACCCTTCTTATTCGATCCCGCTGGACTGAGAAAAAAGTTGTTTTTCTATTGGTGCAGAGAGAAAAAAAATTACCCAGACGACAAATGTGTTAAACCGAGGGTCAGCCTCAAAATTAAAATGGGAAATAAACAAACCTGTAAATTATTGGCAGCGTGTCCGCCATCACCGGAAGTGTCATGGTCCTCAGTCAGAGTGTCATTCCGGGTATTATCCGTGACATCTTCCCCGTCACCATCCGATGGATTGGAAGCGTTGCTCTTGTGGTCATCATCAGAGTGGTAACTTTCACTTCGATCCGGCGAGTTGCCCTGAGAAATCGGAAACGTCTGCCATAGAGAGCTCCCCTCTCCGTTTTGAATTGCATTAGCATCGGCCTGTGCAGCTGCCAAAGTCCAGCTCTAAAACCATAGAATGCATCAATTTAGAAAGTACAGGCAGGTATGCAGGCAGACAGACAGATAGACAGATAAACAGCCACAGAGGCGTCACAGGCTCACAGACAGACAGTTACACATAAGTCCATGTAATCTTTCAATCAATTGAGGCGAAAAGAGGTCAGAACGGAAGAGCGGTACACAGTTATGTCTAATCGAACGATTAACAACCTAGCGCACTGACTATCCTCACCTTAAGGAAATCGTTGAGCTTGTCAGCAGTCTTATCCTGCAGTTCCTTCTTCGACAAACATAAACTGAGCCATTTCGCTCGCATCACCTCGGACGACTTAAAAAGTGATAAAAGGTTCTTGGAGACCGGATAGTCTTTATCCAAGGCACGACACAGGCAATCCAATCCGACATGATCATCCACAATGACATAATCCGGATACTTTCTTCCCTCCCCCTCCTCCCCCGATCTCCCAATGACCAATTCCTTCCAAACTGTCGCGCCGTTCTCCTGAACGCGTTGTGTGAACAAATCCCTTCGTGCTTTCGGCAGTTCCAACGGGACAAAGTAGACGCTTTTGCCTTTGAAAAGGTCTTTCTTCACCTCAGTGCAACTTCTCGCTTTCTTAGCCTGTTGCGCATCGGCGGGCGACTTTTTGGGCGACTTCCTTCCTTTGAAAGGAGGGGTGAATTTGTGGTTGTCCTTATTTAGTAGATTCAAGTCGACGGTGGGGATGGCGCGGGACGTCCGGGCTTTTGCCAGTGCAGGAGGCATCATTTCACAAATTGATATCATTCAATCAAGTCAGCTCCGAGTACACTACATACAAAATCATACTGTAGTACCAGCGTTCCGATATAATTTCTGTCCTCGCAACATTGCTGCTGCATATAGTGTCAATTAGATCTTGACGGAGTTATTAGACAATTATACTAACAGTATTTAAAAGAATAAAAGAAGAATTGCGAAATGACAAAACCCGTTTGTATAAACAAAAGAACGGTGACTGATGAATCAATCAATCAACCACGAGTGTACCAGTGTGTCCTGCGCAGCGGCACCATAAGACTGCCTGCGGCGGGGTACCATACCACATTCACAAGGAAATTGCACCACTCTCCCCGGTTAAATCTTCCATTTCTGATTGTCATTTTTAAGTATTTTGAAACTTAATTAAACCGTTATACTTCGCGCTGCGAAGTTACCAGGGATGGCGTAATATTGATTGCTGGATTGATGACTTGAGTACGTCGCTGAATAAAACACCGATCTAACGATCAACCGAAGAGAACCCTTGTCGACGTCGCTGCACTATAACATGCTATTAAACTAAAATGGTCAACAACACCCACACTTTCGGTTGGCAGACAACATAAAAAAATTAATTGGGCCACGCCCCATCTACGGTTTGACGAAGAACCGGCTGTGATACATGTCGCATACAGAGTTAATAAAGGTGGCTTGAAATTATAGAATATAGCAGCTGTTTCTGAGGCATCACACAACCACCACAAAGAGCTCCGTCACGTGATCGAGTTGGCGGATATGGAATTGTATTGTCCGCTGACCCTTGCCATCAATGGCGAAGGTTTCGGCTGATGTGCTGAGCGTCTGATTGACGATTCGGTTTGATAAAACAGCTGAATTTCTGACTTGCGCTAAGGGTTCGCCACACCGGAGAAGGTCCTACAACCCCTGAAAGCAAACAGCGATTTGTTCGTAAAACCAATACATACAATATACTTCATGAAACAACATATAAATATTTATAATATATTATATAATTTGTTCGTAAAACTGATACTGTAAGAGGAAAGCTCATTTGTCTAACAAGTGACCTAAGTAAGTGTAATTATATGAATCCTTCGAGACGGCAGCAAATTCCGTTGTATTGTGTCCGGGCCAGGTGCTCCTCGTTTGATACTACCGTCGGAGAAAGCGCAACCAGGGAGAGAGCTTGATAAGCTTCACGAGCTATCTGACAGTACAGGTGGAGGACGTTAAAACGACGCTAATCCGTTCACGCTTACAAGTTTACCCAGCCACCGGATACCTCGTCAAGGTCACATTGTTTTCTCACGTAGCGTTGCCGTAAATCACGGTAGGATATTCATAGACGTCCAGGAAGATGTAGACCTAAATGGCTCATTTTTTTCTCAAAGATCCTCGAGAGATTACTCGAAATAACAATATGGGACATAGACATACGTAGTGACGTCCAGTCATAGTGGCTCGCGAGGCAGCGATCTACAATCTAAAAAAACTCACATTTTCGAGCCAAATTACTTTACGAATACAGAAACGGTATACAGTGAACAAATCCAAGGAACAATGTCTTTGTTTTTGTAGGACACATACGGTAAATAAGCCCAGCTTCAAGTACCATGAAATTCCGTAAGGCTCCGGCATGTCCCCAAAATGAAATCACTAAACAATATGTCGGAATTGCAGTTAAAATGCAATCAGTCGAGTTCAGCGGTTGTCTTTGGTCGTTTACCTACCTCGAGCATGTAATCGAATATCCAAAAGTGTTCTGTCCACCGGAGATGAATTATTCGATGAAACAATTACCATGTAATTAACTACAGTTCCAAAGATGGCTCGAAGTTCCGAGCGACGATGGCAAAGCCTTGCGTACGAATGGGATCTGTGACTGTTCTTCTGGCCGACCACCATAAAAACGTTTTTCCAACTGAATCCGACGTATAAAAGAGATAGCGGTAAAATCAGCATTGCCATCACCGGTTCCAATTGAATCATCTTGGCGTAAAGGGATCAGTCCCTGAAGGCTATGTCAATGTACGTCCTATAAGAGTCACATATATAGACAAATGAAGAGCCAACCAAACCCGCGCCGGACGGACGACCCCGTATGTCACTAGCCCATATACATCGGTTGATTCACTTACGGAAGGGAAGAAAATGTAATTGGGAAGAAAAGTCATAGCAGGAGCGTGCAGAAAAGAAAAAGATATAAATACTGGTATCTGGTCCTCGATCTAGTGCTGTGCTTTGAGGATTAGGGAATCGTACGGTACATACCGCTACCGGATCTGACATCTACAGAATAGTCGTACAAATTCCTACCTATGACATTGTTCCTTTACCCGTCCATTTTGTGTTAAAAACCAAATTCAACGCAGCAAAAGAAAACCGGTCAGCATCGTTTGCAGTAAAACCGAACAAAAACCAAACACAAAAACATCTCAAAAGGTTTAGCTGCATCATCGTCAAGCTGCAGCATCTCTCCGGGATAAACAAGCAACGACAAGTAAAAAACCAACGAGAAATACTAAAACAAATAACTAAAATCATATTAAGAGCAACAAAAATTTGATCAGAAAAAAACGGTTTCTGCCTCTCTCCACTGACGAATAGATATATATATATATATACAGACATCATCAAACATAACACTTTATAAAGATCAGTTTTTATCTTTGTCAACTTTCAACGCGGCAGGCGAGGAAGCAGCAGCGGTCTCGCCGTTGGCAGGCGGTGAATGCCGGTGACTGTGATGGCTGCCGCTACTCCGCTCGTGCTGCCCTTTGGAAGATTTCGTGCATAAAGACGCGGACGAAGAGGCTGAGTCCTTGCCCGACTGCGACTGACCCAATGCCGCCGCCGCCGCCGCCGAGGAACGAGACTTGGAACTGGAGAGATCAGTGGGTGAGTCCTTCCCGTTCAACAGGTTCCCAGCAGTGTCCTTCCTGCCGGAGGACTCAGGCGGCATACTCTTCGCCGGCGTCGGACTCCGTCGGGGAGGAGCCGTCATTGGGTCGACGGCAAACCCCGGCGGGGAATACATGGCGGAAGGGTCGCCGAGTCCGCCGCCTCCACTGCGCATGAGGGAGCTCAGCTGCGGGGAGAAGAGAGCGCCGGGACCGCCGCCGAGGCTGGGACCGGGTGAGAAGCCGCCCGGTTTGAAGCGCATCATTTCGTTGAGACGGTCGCGTTCCATTTGCTGCTGGAAGAACTGCGTGCTCCGGAACATGTCCGGGGAGAAGCCGCCGGCGCCCATTATTGGTCCGCCGCCGCCGCGCATTCGTTGTTGCCACTGGTAAATTTGGGCGGCGGCCATGGGATCGTTGCCGAGGCCGACCGGGAGACGGAGCGGATCGAAGCTCGGCCACATGGGCGGGAAACCGGGCGCAGAGGGGAACATTGAGCTGCCGCTGGAGTTGCGGTCGAAACTGGCACTGCTCGGCGAGCTGAGTTGGCTGGCCATAAAGGAGGGAAATGGAGACTCGCCTGAAAATACAACGATGCTCATCTTCAAGTCCTTGTGAAGCTTCGCAAGGACGTTCCAGGTGAACTTCATAGACGGATGAAAACATTCTCCGACAAGCGGACAAACAGTCCAACGAATACAGAAGCACTTGAATAAAAGGACGGCCAAAGGAGTAGAGGCTTGAGTAGACGAATGGGCAGACACACGAATTGACGAAAAAATGGTTGGATGGAAATTTGAAGGGATAGACGGAGTAACATATAAGCAGACGGTCAAGCGAATAGATGAATATTGGGTCTACCTGTCCGTCGCAAAGTCCGTCATCTATTCGCTTATCCGTCTGCTTATATACTTCTCCGTCTATCCGTTCGGTTGTCTGTCTGTTGAGCTAATTTGGTCTGTCAATTCGTGTGTCTGGCCACCTGTTTAGCCGCGTCTCTATCTGTTTGACTGTCCGTCTATTCAAGTGTTTCTGTATTCTCTGAAGTGCTTGTTCACTTGCTTGATAATGTTTTCTTACGTTTGTGAACCTTCTCCCATCCCTTCTTTCTTACCAGGAAAAGATGGTAGATGGGGCGACGGTCCCGATAGCATTCCGCTTGTCGTCTGACTCGCTCCAGCCGGTAGCATCGACTTTGTTCGTTCCGGAGCGTTGGGCGTCGCCGCACTGGTCACCGAGTCAATCCGGTTACGGAGATCAATTGCTTTGGCACTATTGGCTGAGGCGCTCTCCGAGGACTTTTTACCCTCTCTCGGCGGTGTTTCCGCTCGTTTCCGTTCCCTCTCCCGTTCCCGATCGCGTTCGCGTTCCCTCGCCCGATCCGGCGACCGTCGACTGTCCTTTGAAAACGAGTGATGCTTATCGTGGTTGTTGTTGTTGTTATGCGTGTTGGGACTTTTGGAGGAACGACGATGGTTGTCCGAGCGGTGCTTCTTCTTGCTGGACGACGTCGTGGAGGAGGAGGACTCCTCTTCGTTTGGCCGTTTTTGGTGTGATTCGAGAGGAGAAAGCGCGGGTTTCTTGTCGGTCGGCGGAGCGGCGTCCTTCCGGTCCATCGTCGACTGCGATTGCGCGGTAGAGGTGGAAAAGGAGGACGAACCGTTGGTCGGGTTGAGACTGGGCGACGGATTGGCAAGTCCGCCAAAGGCCATAGGACGCTGACCCCACGAGCTGGGCTGGAAGTTGGAGGCCAGCATGTCGCGTCCTCCCATCATCGGATTTCCGGCTGCAAAAATACCGAAAAGAGTTCTTATTTAATGTGTTACCGTTATAGTAATACACACCAACTGCTCCAGAAACTCCAGCGCATTTCAGTTAACACGGACGGCAGGACATTTTACAGACGGGAAGAAGTGGAGCATTTCTCCCATTCTTCTATATTCGAGTTATTTCTGTTGAAACGAGAAATAGTTTGGCTTACGAAAATTGAGCCCCCCGAGACCGGAACTAGGGGAAGGCATGCCAAAATTATACGGTGGGCGCATTGCTGGCCATCCCATAGGCTGCTGCTGTGAAGGTAGTCGGGATACGGAAGACGGAAGCTGGCTGGACGCTAAATCTGATGGTGCCCCAGGTCGCGAGAAAAAGCCTATATCAATCGGAATGAAAAAATGAAGGCAACATTCCAGAAAGTAATTTAAAAACAGAATTTTTTTCCATTTTTTCAAATTCGTTTCGTTTATGAAAAGCAGCTTTTGGTCTATTTTTTAGTTTTTCCTAAACGCAGCTTCATTAAATTCAGTTTAAATGGAAAGAATTATTCTTCAAAATAAATTCTTGTGAGAGTCATCGTCCAATTCCCCATGACGATAGTTACAGTGTAATATAACGTACTTGGTGTTAATCCAGGGGCATTTAGGTTCAGGGAGATTGGCGGCCCCATTTTGGCAAGGACAGAAAGATCTTTCGAGAAGTCACCGAGCTTCATCGCTTCGGCGGAACTCGCGGAGCTTTGTTGCTGTTGTCGCTGTTGATGATGGTAAATTTCCCAGGCAATCCGGACATGCATGGCGCACCATCTTCCCGGCTTCTTCGGCCCGGTGGAGGGATTGCTCATTTGACTGGACGCGGACGTGGGCGCGGGCGTCGCCGGGCTTTGGAAGTTCGGCGGCAAACCGGGAAAATTTGGCAGTGGTAGACCTCCCATCTGAATAAATGAGAAAAAAAGGCCACATAAAACATCATTCATCAACGGAAAAGTCACCAAAAGACATTTATTCTTGGCTCCAGGAAACTTACGCCCGACATGCTGGGTGGAAAGGGAGAAGGCAGAGAGGAAGAAAGTAAGGAATGAGCGGAATTCATCCCGTTTCCCATTCCACCGTTGGAAAAAGCGGGACCGCCAGGCGAATACTGAGGGAAACCAAAAAATGCTGCTCTATCGAAACCTGAAATCGAGAAAAAAACTGCAGTTAATCATGAACATTTGGTAAACAATTGAATAAATTATCAGCACGCACAACCACAGATAGGTGTCGCAACAACTGAACGAAGGGGTAGGCAGGCAGGCAGACAAACAGATAGATATATAGATAAATAGATATAGATAGATAGACAGACAGGCAGGCAGGCAGATAGACCGACAGACACAGACAGTTTGACGCTTACCGGGACCCATGAGACTCATCGGCATGCCGGGCATTCCTCCAGCACCGGGACCCATCATCGCGGGTGAGAACATTCTCCAATTAGGCTGTTGATAGTTGAGATGAGAGAAGAGGCTGGAAGCACCGCCACCGCCACCAACACCACCAACGCCCCCGCCGCTTCCTCCTCCTCCACCACTGCCGGGATGGGGGAGGGAGGGGAAAGGCGGAGATAGAGGCGTGGGCGAAGAATGGAAGAGATGTTGTGTCAGGGGATTTGGCGACTGAATAACCGGATTAAATCCTCTTTGCGATGCGGGATTATGATTATCCGCTCTAAAAGACACAAATTGACAAGTGTCAGTACACAACATACTGTGAGCCGGCTTCCGCCACTATAACCTTCGCTTCGCCGTAGTTGTCAAAAAGATTAAACAATGCACCTTCAAAAAACTCCAACTTATTTCAACATACATCTACTATTTCCTCTGCTCAATCTGCTTGCATGCCTGCCTGCATGTCTGCTTACCTACCTGCTTTTTACCCCTTCTTACGCCAAACAACATGTCTGTCTGCAATACCATCTGACTGGCTGTATGTCTTACCTCATCCCACATGAACTATTTACCGTCTTCCTGTTTGTAGGTCTTACTTTGAGGATGCAGAAAGACGACTGTCAGGTCTGGGAGTGCTCTTATCCCGTTGCTCCCGCTGTTCCCGTTCCTTCTCCTTGTCCCTCTCGCGGTCGCGGTCCTTGTCGCGATGGCGGTTCTCGCGGTCGCGGTCGCGATCAGTCCTATCACGATGTGAGGACTTTTTATCGCGATGTCGGGGCTCGTTACTGCCGACGGAGGCGGCGAGAGAAGGCGGCGGATGGTCTGCGCTGGCAGGAGGCTGTTGCTGCCCAACGGAAGAGCTGGAGGAAGCGGGGAATGTCAGCACTGATGCAGTGTTGATATTATTATTATTATTATCATTCGTCGAAGCCCCGTTGGTGAGAAGAGTGGGATCGACGGCGACGGTGACGAGACCGTTCACGTCCTTAGTCGGTGTCGAAATTTCCACCCGTTCCTCTGCAAAAGAAACCACACAACTTGATCACAGAGACATTTCGTACAAATGTGTGATATGTTAAAAAGAAACTGTTTTTGATTACTGGACAAAATGGGCCTAGATACAAGGCAAACTTTTACAGAACTTTTGTACAACTTTTTTTGAAGAAGTTATAAGCACAGCATACCATGACTGTTACAATATCAGAAGAGGGCCGGAAGTTACTGCAACTTTTGTGTGGTTGGAAGCTGATTCTCGGCATCGTGTCAAGTCAACATTCCTAAAATACCTCATCGTACAATCTTACTTTCCCTCCCTCCTGTATAGACACCACAAACCCCACGAGCGACCCAATCTACGCGCTCATCACTTTGCTCAACTCAAATGTCTTTGCGCGTCACCCCGGCATGCCGTCCGTCCATCAGTCAATCAGAGAGAGAAAGAGAAAGAGGAGAAGAGGAGAGGAGTAGGACATGATATGGTGTACCCAAGTGTAAAGAAACACATTTCTCGCACTTCATCTCTTCTCTTCCTTGGCTGCTTGTGGTATGTTTTACACAGTGTTTTCTTTTGCGCTGAGCTCGTTAAGCGTCGAAGCTGAAACGTCGCCGCCCCGGCTGTTTGTCATCTCCTTTCTCGCGGCCGTGCAACGGTTTGATACAAATTAAATTATCACTAAAAAGCACACTGCAAGAGCTTGCTTGTCTGCGTTTCAGTCCTGGTAGCCTGAAAGCTTTTCGGACCAAATTCAGTAGAAATGCCACATCTTTCTCTTGCCTGTCTGCCTTAAAACGACTGTCCAGCCATTCATAGATGCCTGCACACCATTTTGTCTGTCTGTGTTTAGCTTTCTGTGTCTCAATGTCTGCCTACCATGTGAATGTCTATATTCCATGCCCAGAATTTGCGGAAGAGAACTGACCTGTGGAAGGGTTCAAAGTCTTGTCGTCGCTGGCTTCCCGTTTCAGTAGAACAGCATCGCTTGTAATTCCCGTAATAACTTGTGCGGAATGACCAATGGTTGTGGTTGCGCCATCATCATCCTTGTCATTTTGTAGAATCTGCAATGAGAAAGATAAAATTTAGACACAATACACACATTGCTAATGACGCGTAATCGTAATAATAATATAATAAAAGGGGAGAATGCGAGGCAAGCTGACATTTCAACAGCAGGCCGGGTGCCGCGTTTCAATGGACGGATGGATGGATGGAAGGGAGGAGGAAGGAACCCTCCATAGACAATCTGATCTGCTCTCTAATTTCCCATTAGGCAAACAGAGAAAGGGGGGAGAGAGAAGGAAAATGCCAGAAGGCGCGAAGAGTAAGTAACTAATAACCATAATCAGCAATTATCTCTCCCCTTCCTCACACGAAACGACTAGACTATCTCTCTTTACTGTCTGTCGCATACTTTAACAATCCACAGACACACATTTACAGACAACCGCAATTGACCCCTTCAGGGCAGTACATAAAAGACGGATAACACATACAACTTGACCGTTACGTAGGAGAAGGCGGTGCCTGACTCCCAAGCCATCTGTTGTAAGTAAATTTCAGACTGATTTTTGTTGTAGAGAAAGGGGAGATAAGACTCATAGAATGTATAGACCTAGGACTTGATCGAACTTATTAAAGCGTCAAGTTCTCCCCACGGTTGAGGTGGTGCCGTTTATGCTTCCTCCGCCGTCGCATTCTTCCTTCTTCAAGCGACGTGATTGTGGATGTGGATGGTAATGATGGTAGTGCCGACGACGACCGCAAAGGGAGTTTGACCAATCGATAATAACACGCTGTGGTTGTGGGTGATGGTGAATAAGAGCGTGAGCGGAGATATCTGTGCGGTCACGCCATGTTTTCCGTGTATTTAAGCGCGCACAGCAACTCACTCTTTCTCTCTCCCCCTTTTTCTCTCCTCGCTCTCCTCTCTCCTCTCCATCATCCTAAACGGAACTTAGTTGATCCAATTTACCCACTCCACTTCCCCATCGATTTTTACAGGCCAAACACCATAGCATGCAATGACTCTATAGAACGCTTCCCCTTTGCGTTCCCTCTCCCCCGACAAACAAAAGCAAATTCTCGTTTGTCCTGTCAGTGTCTACCATGTCGACGGCTTCTTTGTTTGATCGTATTTCTATGGGGTTAGTGCGGTGCCACTGCCACCTTAAATCTGCTTTCTGCCAAGCCGATAAGCAGACATTCAGGCAGATATACAGTCAGAAAGACATTCAAATATTCAGACAGGCAGACAAACACAGACACACAGGCAGACACACACACAGACACACAGGCAGACACATACACAGACACACAGGCAGACACATACACAGATATTAAGACAGACATTAAGACATTAAGACAGACAGACAGACAGACATTAAGACATTAAGACAGACATTAAGACAGACAGACAAACAGACAGACAGAAAATTAATCATAAATACACAGGCAGGGAGGAGATAGACGTAATGGTTAGGGTTAGGCAGTTCCCAATAGTTAATCGGTTCGTGTACCTTTCAGATCGTAATATTTGACTGCCTGATAGTCGCACCAAGGAAGATTATGGAATGCCACCGTACATTATAACGACTTTGTGTTCTTATCCGACTGGCGGGGTGTTCATTGAAGGGTGAATAAAGGGGAGGGGGAGAGAGCAGAAGCAAATGACCCGCTTTAGGCTGTTGAGATCATAATACCCCCGGCTTCGGTCCATTTCAACCACACGCATAATTGTCTCTGGGATCACATCGGGCCATCCTCCCCCATATACTGACTGCGACAGACAAACACTAGTTGGTTACTGTAGTTAGGCAGACAAGAGGGGGACGAAGGAGAGCTCCTAAAGCTGAGGAGAGATTATTTAAGGACAGATGAAAGGCACACAGGAGCCAGATCACATCACATGCCGCGACGCGATTACCGGGCTCAAAGCCGCAATAGGGAGCCTATATAAAGAAGGACTGCCTGGGAGGAAGTGTGGTCCGAGAGACAGGGACACACATAGACACAGGCAGACATGGCGTTCGCGCTCTAAGCTATCCGATCTATTATTCTAATGGCGGAGTAAAAGCACAAAATATACAAGGAAGGCTGGCTTGGTTTGGCGGGGAATGTGTGCCTCTTTTCTCTCTCTCTTCTTCCTTTCTGTGTGTTGTCGTGTCGTGTCAGATGGCGATGGCTGCCTTATCTCATTGAGTGACAAATGATGAGAAATGATACCACCGTTCGGCGTCTTCCCTCTCCCCTTTGCCCGAGCCCCCTCGAACCATTCTAGCTTCCCGGCGGCGATGCAATGGAGAAATGTATATATTGCATGTTATCAAATGACACTTAGCAGGAAGAGAAAATTACCAACCTCACTGTCCGTAACAAACCCCCAAGTCACGCTACATCAACACCCTGTCACGCACACCCACAAACTCCAGTGCACCCTTCGCCCCCAACTATAGTATATTGGGCCCATAACAGCTCCAGTATCTGCTTGTTGGGATCAAAACTAGCAAGGCTAAACTATTGATCACTGGTCAGTTAGTACTGCCTGACTAGTGCTCCCCCCTAGATTGGTCTCTCCGTCTGCCTGTCTGCCTGCCTGATTGTCTGAATATTTGTTTTCTAGAGAGGTTGTCTGTCTGTCTGTTTGTTTGTCTGCCTATTTCTTTGTCTGCCTGCCTGCCTGCCTGCCTGACTGCCTGACTGAATATTTCTTTTTTAGAGGGTTTGACTGTCTGCTTTAATATTTAACTCTCCGTGTCGGGTCGGTGTACTGCCTATGTGGATGCCTGCATATCTGTCTCGACTGTTTGTAGTTTTCTCCAACCGATTTCCATACGTGAGAGTTCTTAAATTGTCCATCTACAGAACTGTTGACCATTGACTGCTGTTGTTATCATATTCCCCGTGCCTGCGGTCAGAGAAAGATAAGCTGACTTCAGGTCTGAAAGGGTAGACAAACACATCAGCCACAGAGAATCATCAATCTTAAACTCTGATATCTCACTGTATGTAACTTATATTGTTATGCTTGTTCTCACAGTCGAAAGATGCAGAGTAATAAGAGTCAAAATTCAATAGAAGTCTTAAATACCGGAGGAGGCAACCCGTCCCTCCCCGAAACTCCACCCCAAAAAGGCGAATTTCCCACACTTTTGTCTCTAACAGCTCCAGCAAAAGGACCACACAACACATCGCCCCCGTAGGCGAACTTTTCAATTTCTAATCATTTCTACTGATTACAGTCATTACAATTACACGTTTTGTTACACTTCCTGCACTATAAGCCACAAGTGACAATATGAAAATCCGGATCGAAGGTCTTGGGTCTTCAAGCGTCCTTTAAGAGGATGCGATCTTTCGGTCACTCTCTTCAGGCGCAGGCACACTCGCAACTCAACCAGAACTCAAACGCTTCCGTGAGCGATGATGTCTGCATGTATATTAAGTAGTAAGAGAGAGAAACCACCTGGGGTTAATTTAACGTTGCGTTGTTATACTATAGATTTTAACGGCAAATCAATCGCACCATGGGAGCCAGACACGATCATACCAGACACCTGTCAATCCAAAATCGACCGCTACTCTACCAGCCAACCAGCCAGCCCACTACATGCATACTCTTGATCCGGCCTACCTCCATCTACTACAGCAACAGCAACAACATCCACTCACGGATCAAAAGCCACAAGGCTAGAGAAATATACAACAAAAATCGATATTAAGGTTAACTGCCTATTAATCACTGACGTTATTTTATAACTTTATAACAACCCAACCAACCAACACACCCCAAGACAGGAGCCCCCGAGCTCTACAGCCGCAATTGCCGCACATGATCACAAGCACAACCATATAACAACTGCCAACAACTTTATGTATCAGACATGCGCGTACTACAAAATTACTGACAAGAATTAATAATTACCCAAAAAGGCTTGCTCTTTAAGAATTTTGACACTCACAGGCAGAGAAGGGTCTACGCTTGCGCCTCTCTTCAACACAAATTTTCGACGAGAAATCCAAGACAAAAATGGTCAATTAGAGATGGACATGTAATTCCAGACAGTAATCCATGTGTTGGTCAAGCCCAAAACGGGGTACAAAAAGGCAGGAAGGGCTTCTTGGAGAAGAGAATAGGACTGAGAAATGTTTGCAAACTACACTGCGGCAGCTCGAGCTACCAAAGCCATCAGATCAAAGCATTTGGAAGTCGAATGAGCAAAAGGAGTCGCAATGATTGCCAGACATACCACTGGCCTTTCAAGAGAGGCCACGCCGAGAAGACGACGAGAGTAATCGTTCGTACAAGCATATCTGCATGCTGAGCAAGGTGCGTCATGCGGTGGCAGTCGTCTACAGTAGTCTGTGTCTGGAAAAGTGGCTAGGGTCAGAATGGTCAAAATGGTAGCAGCCGCCTGCTGGCCGTCACCTCATGCGCCTAACCTCACTTGAAAGATAGTGCCTTCCTTCAAGATAATCGCCTCCCTCCTTCCCTCCCTCCCTCCTCCTTCTCCATTCACTTGCGGATCGAAAGAGGTCTCCGCAATGCAAAAGGCAGTCTACTATAGTCTATGTATGATGGGTCTATGGATGAGACCGGCTAGAGAGTATACTAGAGAGAGAGAGAGAGAGAGAGAGAGAGAAAGAGAGAGCTCCCTTAGCATTTGAGGTTGACAGTGCTGTTGAGGCACACATGAGGTCTCTCGAGAGGGGCCAGCTAGGCCTTATGTGCCTTAGCCTTAGTTGTCTGTGGCTGGGGGAACAAAACAAAATACAAGCGCCTCAAGTGCCTCCTAGGCATTACTGACGCATACGAATCCCCTCAAGTGGCCACTTGGACTGGCCAGTCGATGCGATGCGATGTGAGATACGCTGATGCTAGCAAACCGTGCAAGGCGAGAGGGAACCTTAGGAAGGGGACGGGGGAACTGAAGAGCCTGCGCGCCATCGTCTACAGAGTGTAGTGAGTGTAAGGAGTGTAGTGTGTAGTGTAGTGCAAGCCCTGGCCCGAAATCATCTCTCGAGTCAACAATTTCTCATCAAGTGCCTGACCACTTCATACGACCACGGGGATATAGAGATCTTTTCCTTGCTTGCTTTCTTCTCTCGCATATAAATTCTAGCACACACAGACACACACCATGCCACTTCACTGCAAATCCACTCGGCAAATGAACACCCGTTTCAAATAAACACTTGGCTTTCAACTTCAAGAGCAAACTCTCCATCGCGCGGCACGCTGTATGAAGAAGGAAGACTATACAGCGGGGTTCCTCGAACTGGCGCTGCACTTTCTCCCTGCCGATTCACGACGAACCTTCCTCGGACTGCAGTAAGTAGCACACATGTAGTAGTACCCCATTCCCCCATCACTAGACCATACATACAGATTACAGACATACCTAACTTGTACGAAACATTGAAAGCACAATCGGAATCTCGCTGTTATAGTAGCACTTTCAATACACACAAATGTCTGTAATCAATGAGTAAAAAGTAATAAGTAAGTAATTATTCATAATCTATGAAACAGAAGGGGACTGATTGCAAGCCACTGATATTCCCGAAACATTGTAATGACCGAAACCTCAGAGAGAGGCGACCACGAATTGTGCCGACAGATTGAGGGAAAGAGATCTATCAAGTGCACTGCATAAACCATCTCTTCCGACTCCCTCCGTCTAACTAATAACTGGTCTGCTGTTAAATAATACCACATAGACATCAAACATCAAATTATCCCAAATTATTCTAACTTTATTTCGATAAGTGTTTTTGCACACAAAAGGAAATTCACATTAATGCAAAAAAATCAACCTTTACTTGTCTGTGAAGCCGGTTTAATGAGCCGTGGAAAGACTGAACGCTTTCACAAAGACCCCACCTCAGAAGTGTGTTTTGACATTTCTACGATATGTCACTAGTACCTCGTGGGGAGATGAAACAGGACTCTGACTGCCGGATCTTTGTGCCTGGCTCGAAAGCCCGATAGCCGGGGAAGATGGCTCTGTCCCAAGGGGTTTGTATTCCGTTATAATAGTTCCAGTGACCGAAGCCGTCGTCGTTGCTGGCGATGGGCTGTGATGATGATGGTGGTGGTGGTGGTTCAGTTCCGGACTAATACTGCCAGGAGATGGCGAGACCGGAGCTAACGCGGTGTCACACGGTCTCGTCGTTGTCGTCGTGGTTGTTGTCTGCTGGCAACCCAGGGGAGATGTACGAGAACTCATCACGTAAACACTACTACTCTCTCATTTCACTTCTCTCTTCTCATAATCTCGCAATAGCTTCGCGTGGAGCCTTCACCAGTGCGTCGACCTCAGCCGTAAGATCCTCTAGTCGCATAATTGTCATCCAATAAAACACAACCAAAATCCCATAGCAGGTGAATCGATCAATCAGTCAATCAGTTAAGTAGAAAGGATAAATTTACCGCCGCAGATGTGTCGCCAAAAGAGTGCACTGAATGAGTTGACCTTCAAGCTCCCCGGTTTGTTGGCTTGCTGGTGTGTGTGTGTCTGTTGATGCCAGAAAAGTGGAACACGACCAGATCAGAAGAAAGAGTGTGGACTTTTGGCAGTAAAAAGGTCGATATTACATGTAGTTGTGGTGGTGGTGCGGGGAGAGAAGAGATGAACGGAAGAGAAAGTGTGCGTGTGTGGTGTGTAGACTCATTTGCCCAAGAGATTGCCGAGCCGACTGAGAGCGAGTAGTGTAAAGGCAGCAAACTGATGGCTGTATAAGTGCCAAAGCTGTGATGAAAGTAGTCTAATAACTGTATGTGCGGGCGGGGGTATACTACATACATCTGTACATACAATACAACACATCGATTTTTGGGATGACATACTCCCTCTCCCTCTCCGCTGTCTGTCACAGCAAAACATGAGACGAGAGACAAGTCTTGCGAGTAGTCGGATCTTCCGCCGCAGCGGCGTATCTATCGCCTCCAGGAGCCGAGAGCCGCTTTATTACGCTTCACCAGCCGCCGCAGAAAGAGAGAGAGATCCTCTTCCCTTCCTTCTTTCTTTCCCCTGATGTGCGTCGTGCATGCGCACGCGTATAGACACACGCGTCCATCCTCTCATTTCTCTCCCTCTCCCCGTCAACCGGATATTAGAGCTAGCTTAAATTTGCCTATCTCAGATTTGATCGGCGGTTAATCTCTTCACGACGGCGACAACGACGGCGACAACGCCGGGATGGCTCTCCGCTTCGATGAGGACCCGCGAGATCCTCCCATCTGCGCCGCCTCTGCCTTCCCTAGTACAAAAGGGTCCCTCGCGTGAGCATCTCACGTAGTTTTTCCACCACTAAAACCATGCGCAGTGACTACGATTTGGAATTTATTATAGTGCTTGGCTATTTACTGTAATACTGAATGCTTAGTACGAAATGTTACCAATCTTCCATTAACCTAACCTAATATTTATATGTATATGTATTTTAATTATTGAAAACTTTTGGATTGCAAAGTTGTTGTACGTTGTACCAACAGAAAAAATTATATATTACCTAACGATATCGATTGACACATGCCAACTTTGGCAACTCTATAAAAACAATTTTTTTTCTCACAATAAATTCCCCGTATTGAACTTAAATTAAGCCAAATTAATTAACATTTTAGTTTTTAACTAACGGGACATGGTAAGAACTGGAGGGGGTGCCTTGATTTTACTCTACAAATGCTCTTACGGATCTTCTCGACACTCATCCAAAAAAAGGATGCCAACTGATGAAGCTAATAACAAAGAAAGAGCTCTATTAATTTGTTAACAGCTGTAGCAGTGCCCTTCGTTCGCCCCTTCGCTTCATCCAGGTCATTTATTAGAATTTGGCGATTTGAGCGCACAATTTGGGGCACGCCCCTTTGGCCTCGCAACGGTGGCCGCGGTGAGGCTATTTGGCCACCGGCTGCACTCACTCACCACCTTCACTGCATAGATAGATCGAGCAAGCAAGCTTCGGAGGTTCTGGATGACCGCATGACCGGATGGGCGGAAACAATCACGATCAAACGGTGCACCCTATCATTTCATTTGACGTGCACACTCACCATGACGTCCCCCCTCTCTTTCTGTCGTTCTCTCGACCAAGACTGAACCGCAGAGAGATAATTTATTATTGAGAAGGAAAGAGCTGCTGCTGGTAGCACATCAAAGACCAGGTGATGATAAAACCTCCAGGCGGGAAGAAAGGAAACACTATATCACCACAAGAGGCAGCAAAAAGTTTCCGACCATGCTATACGAGATACCAATGCGTGGTGGTTAAATCGCGGTACGTATTTGTTTACCGGCGCTGAAAATTACATGACAAGGCGTCGGTCGCGTTTACACAAACACACAAAATTCACGCGCGCACCCTCTGCCTGCCTGCCTTCTTTGCCTGTCTAAGAAAAAACAGCAACTACTACTGTCAATCAAAAAACACGCATACTCTACACCGGGGCAGAAAAAAATTGGTGGATAGATAATTGCAGCGATTACCAGTGCTGCTACATACACTGATGTTTGACCTGCAACAAGTCAAGTGTATTCTTAGACACACCCACATTTCGAAATGATGTCTTATCACTTTTTCACTTTGTTTCAAATTACCGCTCGTTAGGTAGGACACTAACAAACAAGACGAACAAAAAGAAACAGCCTCCGCAAATATGTTAGAGGAAGACATTTGCCGGAGCAAAGTGTGAGTGTGTGTGTGTCTCCTTTTGTTAGTTCTCCAGACACCATCATTAAATGATTCAATTATCGTTGCGGCCAATTTCGAGTCACCCTCCCTTCCCGCCGTGTATATGTATTGGACGAGCACGTACTGGTAGTGGTATTGGCTTCACTTCCCGTTGATGATCCACAAATATCGATTTCCTGTGCAGTGAGGCAGGCAGCCAGACAGACACAGACAGGCAGGCAGCAGTGTGCAAACGAGAAGCGGAACACGTAAACCTTAAGCTTCTCCTCATTCCATTCCATTTCAATGAAAGTGACGCTCCAAAATGGCCCCGTTCATCCAGAGACGAGAGAGGAGGAGGAGGGATTTTAAAGCCTGTTTCGAGAGGCACAAGAGTCTTTGTTTGGTCCCGGCCTGGGCCTCCTAATATTCCCAAGAGTCATCGCGCGGGCAAACACATATCGATCTCCCCCGAGAGGACACTCTGTTGCTCTCAATCCCCTTTCATTCGTTTCTTTCTTTCTTCCTCCGCCGCTTGTCGACTCTAGAATTAATATTAATGCTTCCTCCCACCATTTCATCCCTGCCTGTCTGTCTGCCTGCCTGCGATCTCCCGAGGGCCCCACGAGAGATCTACTCCTCTCACTCATCGATTGCTGCTCTCCGTGCTCGCCCATCCGATCCCGAACGAGCAAGCAACTCTTGAGACCTCCACATCAGTTCATAAAAGCGACAAGGCATGAAGTTCAAATCGGAATATCGATTTTCAATGTCCTTTGAACACACATACACACACACATAGTAGTGTGTGCCCTTGTTATGGCGGCCTGGGTAAGCAGCTGCAGGGGCATGCATAGCCATCGCGGGGTCTCTCAACTCCCAACCCTATATAAATACATCTAAAGGCTCTCTCTCTCTGTGGTTATGTGTACCCTTTTCACAGGAAGTCGTGTCTGACCAACGCCGAAACATGCCCGCCTCTAATCGAGAGAATCATATCTCGGCTGATGGCATTTTTTACGCGCCACTGCGGGCGGCGGCACGGCGCGCGGATAATCGATTGGGGAGGAAGAGCGCGCAGCGATTGGGGGCGCCACCGAATAAATGGCTACTGCTGTAAGAATGCTACCGTAATTCCGCCCGCTTTTCTTCGTGTCTGCTTGTCTGTCTGCCTATCTGCCTGTCTGCGTATTTGTTTGTCGGTCTGTCTGTCTGTCTGCCTGCTTGCTTGCCTTTCTGTCTGTCTGTCTGCCTGCCTCTCTGTTTTTTTGTCTGTTTGTTTGTCTGCCTATCTACTGGTCTTTTGGTTTACCAGAGCTCCAGGATAGTCCAGTCCACTAAGTATCTTGAAAGTGAAAGCGTGAGCCTACAAGAGTCAGATACTGCGAACTACAATGCAAATGGACAAGTCGATTAGGACGATGTGGGACAACCGCGAGGGATCAGCACATCACATCGCATATGGATTTCCGAAGGATAACTGGCTTGCACACGGTGTCGGGTCTCATCATCACTTTCACTAATCCATCAACGGTTTACAAACAAGCAAACTATGACCTAAACCAGCTCTGACGTGAGACGGAGAGAGTAGTGGGGAGGGCTCACAGTCAGACCGAGCACTATGCTTCTCTTTCAGAGTGAATGGCAAATCATAATTCTGATGCATTGCAGCGCACATCTCTCGACTATAACGACATAATTTAATATTTAATCCTGCTTATTGAAAGGCTTGGCCCTGCGGTGTTGACACTGGCCAAACAAATTGTCGATGAAGTTGTGAATAGTAGTGGCTTCTACTTGAGAGAAGGCACAGTCATGCGGCGCCTCTCTCTCTCTCTGTTTCTCTTATACATTCGCCATGGCCGCCAGTGCAAACAAGTATCGCATTCTCTACGAAGACAGAGATTCCAGTAGGGGACGCCGGGGAAGCATAACACACAACTCTCTTCTGCCACTTGTGGGCCTGACCGTGCATTAACGTTCCCTCTCTCGTCGGTGGCGTCATACGTCTATCGTTTCAGTATATTTCCGCAAGCGCTGCGGTTGCGACTGGGGTGTCGGCGGTGTTGTCTAGCGGATGGATGGATGGCCCTGTTTGGCTTCGGGCTGAACAACCATGCCGAGCTTTCTTCTGTCATCGATCGTTTAAGACTGTAGAAGCCATCAAATTGCACTCAAATTCGGTGGTGTTTGTGGAATGCCTTTCCACTGCTTTTGGGGCGAGAAAACTTCCGACGAGTCACTGAAAGCGCCACCTTCAGGGTGTCGCATGCTATAGTTAGCCAATCAGACAGGCAGACAGACAAATAGACAGATAGACAGACCGACCGGCAGACAGGCAGACAGGCAGGCAGGCAGGCAGGCAGGCAGGCAGGCAGGCAGGCAGGCAGGCAGCAGCAGACAGACAGACAGACAGACAGACAGACAGACAGACAGACAGACAGAAAAAGCTGGTGTCATTTATTGTGAAATGACCTGCAGATATGCGGCACTCATATACGGCTTCGCAACCGCTTTGAACTTCGCAGGACTGTATAATAAAGATTGCCTTTTTCTAACAATCAAATTACCTGTCAGGAGGGAGAGCTACGCCGTGCTGCGGTAGCGATAACAAGCTAGTCAGACCGTAATTGAATAATCTGTAAATAGGCTTATCTACCCCTTCAGACGGTAATTTTATGCCGTACTGTAAACGCTAATCTATCTTAATCTCTCTTTTGCTTGGCAAAGCTTGCCTCTCCTTTGCCCGCTGGCGTTTGCTTCCGCTGAGAAAATATCGGGTCCATCTATGTTTTCAGTACCCCAAAAAAGTATCCATATTTTCTTCACAACCTTTTTTGTAGGAAATAAACTTTTAAATAATGATTACTCTTACCGTGCGTCGGTTAATTCCATCCTTCGTCACCTTGACTTCTGCGCTGTCCGTCGCCCTGAGTCCGGGTTCCGTCATTTTGTCGTGCTGGGTGGAAAAGACGGCGGCGGAATTATTCTCGTCGGCAAGATCGGTCGCCGTCATGTCGACTTCCGTTGTCGTCGTTCCGCCTTCCTGCTTGACCGCGGTTGTCACGGTGGTGGTAGCGATAAATTCCCGCTTGAGACAGCCACTTGATAGCAGGGAGAGAGTGTGAGCTGCTGCTGCTGTGCGTCGATCAAGCTTATCCGTTACGGTACTGGCAGGGTCCGACGTTGACGCCACTGTCTTATTCTTCTCCACCTGAAAACACGACCAATTGGGGGACAATGCAATTATTATGATGAGCACACAAGCGTATCGTGATGCCTATCATGCATCCTCCCCCGGGCAGTACTGAAATTAAAGTTTAAATTGGTGAACGGAATCGAGGGACCGAAATTCTGTGATGGTTCTAACTTGGTTGTATCGAACAGTTACGGATGCAGTGAGCCACTACAGGGCGTGACTTATACGGAATACCATACAGTCGAGCATATATTTAGCATGTAAATCTAACAAAAAGTTTGTGAAACCTAACGGAAGTGTAAATCAAAACGTCCCGAGATCCAAAAACTTTTGCAAGTTTCTAGTTTAAACTTAATTATCGGTTATGTATATTCTTTATTTTCTGAGTCCTAATTCAACAAATTTGTTCTCGCACTCCGCGCTTCAAACTGACTAATCTTTACACTTTTCCATACTTTTTGCTTTGGAAGTAATAACCCATCATGTGGACAAATTTTTTTGCGCTCCACGCTTAAACTAAAATATTTTATTTAATCTTAACGATACCATTATTACGTTTTACTGAATATATACAATAGTACATGTAAAAGATACTAATACATACCATAATACAAGTTGAAAACACTAACATCCCGACTAACAAAAACAAATTATTAGCCAAATAAAAATGAATAAATTTTGTTTCATTAATTTATCCAGTTCTCCCACCTCGGGACAAGAGTTCTTTAGAAGCCACTACCGCAATGTGCTGTATAGTAATACCCTATACGTTTGCGTAGTTACTGTTAAATGGTTTGACGCTCCGCCGTTCCGCCGCTACACTGTTCCTTGTAGTAGCTATAAACTGTCAAATCTAATCCTTGTCCCCCGTTTCAAAACGGCAATATTTCAGGAAAATGTAACGGAATGTATCTATAAGTAGTCGATATTTTTGGCGCACAATCAGCCAAAATGGCGTTCAAATTGAAAAGGTTCTACTGCATGTGCGACCTAAAAGTTGAGATGTGTTGAGGTGTTTAATTCTCGAAAACCGGAAATTAATCTAGTGCCACTTGAAACGTAGGCTAAGCGCTTAAGGAGTGAGCGAGCGCCGCGAAACACACACAGACGTACACACACACGTGAAGACCCTATTGACCCTCCTGCTGCGTAAGCAAAGTACCCTACAGAGAGGCTGACAACAACGGTGGACCGGTGTTCTTTCACACTAATCTATCTCTCGTCGGTTGCCGCTTTTCCAGCCGCGAGAAAGAGATCGTCTTGGTGTAATAATAACAAGACAAACTGCCGTTGAAAAAGACGTGCCTTGTAAGTGATGCTTGTCAAAGCCGACAGAAAAACCTCATCAACCACTCCAACTCGTGAGGTATCATGACTCGGTACACTACAAGTAGGACTGTCTTTTTGCATTTGCGGTTGCTTTTTTTAAAGGTAGTTTTCAAACTGATCAGGACGGACGTGTAATATACAAGTTTTGTCTTGACCAATATGTCTTTATACAAATTTTAAACGCACAATTTTCTGCATCGAATGAGATAAAATTTGCAGATTACATTTTCGTGAATAAATGATTGTCACAAAAATGTGTTGCCGTAAAGGAAATAAAATAAATAACATTGATACTGCATTTTAAGACGTCTAACAGTATTGTTCAAAATTAAATGTTTTTATTAAAACGAAAAGCCACTAAATTATTGGATTTATTTTCTCCAAACAAGTAATGTTATTTCGAGCAATATGAAAAATTGAATCTATTGAGCAGCGCTCTGTAATTTAGCAGTCATACGTATCCTCTTCTTAGGACACGTCGTAAAAATTGCGATTAATTAATCAGTGAGAGCTTCTAATTGCTTAAGAATGTATCATCATCATTTTGCACTAATTGCAGTGATCGATTAATATCGCAAGCGGCAAACCAAAATGTCAATTGCATCCTCACAAATAATAACTTCAAAAATTATTAGATAGACTTCGTATAATGAAAACATAAAAAATTCAAAACTTGAAACGTACCATCATAATTGAAGCTATTGCACCTCCTCCTGGCCTCACAAGTTGTACAATTTTGTCCAACGGAAACATGCATCAAAACTCATGCAAGTCACATTTTAGAGTGTCAGAAGATGAGAAGGGATTGAGAGGAGAGACAAATGTATGCGCTAACTGAGAGGGGAGAAGGGGAAACAAGCAGTCAAAGCTAATCGATTTGCAGAAGGCCAATATCGCACGAGGCTGATTTAGGTGATAGTTTACCAGTTGAGTGTCGTCGTCGCAGCGGATCGCAGCAAGAAAACCCGGGAAGAGAAATCGAAAATGGAGACCAGAAGAAAGAAGAGAGCGCCAGTAGTATTCAGAAGGGTACATACTGTGTGTGTGTGTGTGTGTCTACAGTACGGTACGGTGAGGCCGTGAGGACAAGGAACGCAGTGAAAAGAGAAAGTAAATGTTTGAGGCGGCAATTACGGATCAGTCAGCCGTGGCTACGGATGAAAGAATAATCTTAAAAGACGACATTCTGTCATGGATCATTGGACAAACCTCATTTATTACACAGCTTAACTCCCCGCCCACTATTCTATTCCCTCTCTAACGCGTTTAACACCGTCTCTTCCATTCAGTTCGCCACAAAAAACTAAGTTAACACCATATCTACACTGTCTGTCTGTCTGTCTGTCTGTCTGTCTGTCTGTCTGTCTGTCTGTCTGTCTGTCTGTACCTGTCTGTCTGTCTGTTTACCTGTCTGTTTGTCTATTGCCTATCTATCTGCAGTGGCGCGTACTAGGGGGTGGCAAGTGGGCAATTGCCCCCCCCCCGTCCGAAATCGAAAAAGTGACCCAAGGGTACCCCCTGACGTTTTTTACATTAAAAATAGCAAAATCATACCAATGCTCCCCCCTTTGGATTTTTACTAAAATCTTGCCCCCCCCCCTCCGTACCGGAAGGTCAAGAAGCGTCTATGCCTATCTGTATGAACGTTTTGGCATGGCACTCACATGGAGTCCATATTATCGATTTGGGCTATACTCAATTGACAATCCGACTAATATAAAAAAATACCCCAAGCGACAAAAAACAACATACCAATGAATCCACGTCTTCGTCGTCGCTCTCTTCGTCTTCTGACATCTCCTGTCGTCGTTTGGAGCCCTCCTGCTGCAGCTTCTCCTTCTCTTGTAGATCCTCCTTACTTACCCGACTGGCTTCTTCGTCCAGTTTCGGTGAATGGGCCTTTTTCTTGCTTTTCGAACTCTTTTCCGGCGAACTCGAGAGAGAACGATGCGGAGTCTGTTCGCCCTTTTCTTCGCCCATCCTAGTCCGGTTCACGCCGGCATGGAGACGTTGCTGTAGGAGATGAGTTCGATGCTGAATCTGTGGTTTGGAGGTGCGGTCACTGTGGCCTTTTCCTTCCTTCGCCGTGATAAATGTCTGTAGAAAAAGGCAGAATTCCTCGGGTTAGCATGTGTTTGGTCACTGCCTTTCGTAAACACCTCCTCAAATCGATTGATAATAAGCTTTTTACCGTTGATTAGAATGGCAAAAAATATTTAATTATTTAACTAAACTCAAATTTAATTTCAAGTCCCCTTTGTTTACCTTTGTGCTATATTATTGAGAAGCAAAAAATAATGCTTCCTTGCTTAGCATGATGATGGACATTTTTGGGAAGATTGGTCATGCGTGTTTCTGTTTCAGGAACCTCGGTTACCTCATACTTTTCCATCAAAGACCATATACCAGTATCAGATCAGTTTGTCCTTGTTGGTTTGATAGCTACCTGAGCTGACCGACCAAGTCAATAAAAAGGGCCAAAGTGTGGTCACTTCGTGTGAGGTGAGATGAGAGAGCGATAGGCAATAAAGAAAGCAATGAGGGAGGCCGGTCAACTTGACAAAGAACGGTGTGTGTGGTGAAGAGAGGGGACCAAGAGCAGTACATAAACGGGGACACATCGAATGAAGCTAATTGATCCCGACAAAAGAGATACTTCAATCAGATCAGCTTGCCCGTCTCCTCTCTCCCTCTCTCACTCACTCACAGAGAGCTCATAGGCAAAGCGGAATGTGTCTCCTGCTCATCTCTTTGGCTCTCTGTATAAACCCATGCTATCCAATACGCATCTCTCTCTCTCTCTGTGGCTTCCCTTGCCTTCCCTTTCCGGAGGACCGGCCTTTCGGGGGGTGGATCTTGATCGCCTTTTCACTCAAAAACCGCACATACCGAGAGTAAGAGAGAGAGAGAGAGAGAGAGAGAGAAAGGGGAGCTGAAGAGAGCGTGCCGGGGTTCTTTCCGGGGCCGCCGCATATCATGATCTCTCTTCCCGAGCGCGTGTGTGTGTGCGTGTGTGACTGTGAGCTACTTCCTTCCTGCTGCGGGAGCTACTGGCTGGATGGTTGACTGGCTGGCTCTTCCTTCCGCGACGGCAACGGGCATGCGTTCACAGCTTCGGGCGTATAGAAAAGAGCACCCGGATTTGAAGATGATTTGGGGGAGGGACAACGGATCGAGTATTAGAGGTGTAAACTTGGTAAATTGAAGCGAAAAAACAAGACACCCCTTTTTTGTTCACCCCTTGAGTGTTGGTCACAGCATTTACATGACCAATGTCCAAACGTTAGGGTTTTATACCTGGAGATTGAGGAACAGATGGGCTTTCCAAAATGATCAAGTTTGTTATAGTTACTAAAAGGGTCAGCACTCGTAAAACCAAACATAGCCAAAAAGGGGGAAGGGGACTTGCAGCATAAGCCTGATATTATGGAGTGTTGCGGGTGTGAGCAGCAGTAGTTCAAGCAAGCAGGCCACAGAATCAAACGCGAGGATGCTATATCGGCATGTACACACCGTTCCTTCAATCATCGATCGATCAACGCGCGATGCTATACTTATTGATGCTTCTAAGTTGTGACTGTTAACTCGTGCAGATTTGACAATTTCACCCGCGTGCGCTTCAATCCCCCCAGGGGGATTATTGCCGGGCGGGGTGTGCAGTTCATTCCGAGGGAGCGCAATCCATACCGGATGTACCCGTCATCCCTTCCCACTGTATATGCAGCTCCGACGCCATCTTCTGTCTTAGTCCAGCCCTTTAAACGTCCTATTTCCCCCCCCCCCTCAAAATTCTAACGAGACAGTCAGCCAACACGTTTTAGTTCATTAAAAATAATTAAAAAATTACATCATAAAGTGATCATAACGGAAAAGACTTAAAACGTAGTTGAATTAAAGAAAGATATTACTGCAAACAAAATCGGAACATGTTGAATACAATAGAAATTCAATCAAAACATTCTACATTTTCCATCTCTATAAATGGCCATTTTTTTCAGCTTGGCAATGGTATAACTAATAGAACTAATACCAGTACGGCTACAAGATTCGCAACAAGCATAGAGGACGAAAGGGTCCTACGTATCTTCTTGCATTCGCATGGTTACACGGGATAGATTGTCGCAACGGGAAGATGGACAGATCAGCGATTGGAGCAACACTATCGATTTCCTGTGTAATATAATTTGCAGTCCCTCTGTCACCCGAATCTAATCGCCAACAGGCACAGATATTTATTGCAACTGAAGCACAACACGCTTATGGGGAGCCAAGTTTGTGTATGACTGGCAGAACTGACCCACCAAACCAATCCCCGCTTTACACCTTTCCGGAAACGTGGGTTTCCTTTAAATGAAGCAGGACGGTTTTCCTAAGTATTCCTGAACTGCATGGAGGCCAGATCACTAAACCGTGATTGCCGTGAGATTGCCGTGAAGCTGTTCAATTTTGACATTACATTATTAAACGATAAGGTATATCGGTACAACGCCATTGAGCTAATTTCAGGTACTCCATACCGACTAATAAATTATTAACAAAAATTATATTACTAAAGTTTTACTTTTAATTCGCCATATACACTTGTGACATAAAAATTGTGCGGTAAACCTAGATGGAAAGCTTAATCTTACTAATTACAACTTTTCCTCCTGACGGTCCAAGACCTTTCGGAAAGAATTGGATATATGGAATACCGTAAATTTCTGATTGCGGTATTTTGGCTATCAATCTCAGTCATGGTGGGCTCGATTGATCAGACATACGTAATCGAACTTTTGTCTCATCAAATGCTTCATTGACTAATCATTCGTAACACTGAACCCAGCCTTCATCAAAACCATCCTATCTGCGAACCCTTCTGACAAGCGTATCCTCCGTATCATCGAGGCATCGTACCATTGAACGTTCGAACCACTGTGCTACCGTACCACTGACAAGGGATCAATTACCAGTGCAACCCTTCGATCGTGACCAAACTTTTTTCTTGAATACCATGTTCTCTAAAATGATTTTAAAAAATATGACTCGCTGCAAAGAGTTCCCTGTTCAACGGGGAGAAATTCGGGCACGATCTCGATTGGAGCACGTACATTGACAATATTCGTGAACGCTTGATTGAATGATTTACCGTGGCTCTTTTGGGCTTTTTCCTCAGGAACCCGAATAGGGAAACGTTTTCGTTTTAAGGAACATTTAAAACGGACGACTTGATTGATTTTTTGTTGGTTTGTAGGATAGACATATAATCTCCGTGACTGGCTATTATTTTCAGTTATATTTTCATTATTTCGCTGCAATAATTCGAAGTATTTTTTTCTCTCGACAATATGTTGAAAATAAATCCCTCTAACGTCGTGAGGCTACTTCGGGATACTTATGTCGGATGGAAAAAAAGCGATGTCATAGTGTTTTTCGTTGATTCGAAACAAAACGTAATTAAAAAAGAAAGCTCTTCCTGGTTAAACTGTAACGTTGAAACCAAATTTTAAATCATTCAATCAAGCGTTCATGACTATTGCAATGTACGTGCACCAATTGAGATCTTCCCCGAGTTTCCCCCCGTTGAACAGGGAACTCTTTGCAGCGAGTCATATTTTTTCAAATCAGTTTAGAGAACTGGTATTCAAGAAAAAAGTTTGGTCGCAATCAGAGGGTTGCACTGGTAATTGATCCCTTGTGAGCCCTCTTCGTATCATCATACCATGAGGCTCGCAGCCGTAAGGACCCATGGACTCTGCTTGGCCCCATCTACCCAATTATTACCGACATTTTTTGTCCAGAAAAAGCATGGAAAGAAAAGGACTGCTGCATCTGGAAACGTCCAAACCTGACTCAAGCAAACTCCAATCACGTTTCTGCCCCACCCCCGAAATAAAGGCGCCCAACTGTTTTAAGTGAGCTAGACCAAATTAAAATTAAATTCAATCTTCAGTCATCTGAAGAAGGCACGATCTAAAACATGGACTGTACTGAATGTACTGGACTCCTGTACTGGACTCCTGTACTGTACTGACTTTGGAACATATTCAACAAAAAGTTAGTCAATCAACAATCAACTAAATGAACAGCACATGACTTTCAATCAAGCAATCAATTAACGGCAATTGACTCAATAGACTTGTAGCTGTGTACCGTCAATTGATTGCTTGATTAAAAGTCATGTGCTGTTCATTTGGTTGGTTGTTGATTGACTAACTTTTTGTTGAATATGTTCCAAAGTCAGTACAGTACACGAGTCCTGTACAGGAGTCCAGTACACTCAGTACAGTCTATGTTTTAGATCAACTTTTGAAGAAAGTGATAATCGATGCAATCGATCAATAGAAAAAATGCCTAGACTTCCTTTACTGGACATTACAACATTGGTTTACGCACCTCCAAGTCTTCCTTAGTGAGGAAGCTGACCAGTGCGAATCCGTCAATCACAAACTCTTGGGCTGCATTATTCATATGCGGCAAGGAAATGCTCGTGCGGATGTAGTCCTTGGCGGTTGACGATCCTTCCTGCTGGTTACCGCTAACAACATGATCCCTTCTTTCCGCCGAGGGTGACAACAGGGATGAAGAGAAGGGAGTGGTAACCGACACCAAACCACCACCACCACCAGTAGCAGCAGAAGCAGAAGCAGAAACAAGCCTTTTTACCCTCTCCTTCGTCACAACGATCTTGGAAGAGGGTGCGGGATCCTTTACTACTGGCCTCGGATTTATCTTTTTTAATACCGATTGGAGGTGTTGCTGTTGCTGTAGCTGTTGTCGGGCACTCTCCCGTTGAGGAGAGGAGTGGGAAGAGGCAGGGGAAACTGTCCTTCTAGGACTGCGAACCGGACGTTGCTTCTGCTCCAGAAGTTGGGTGAACTTTCGAGAGGAGGAGGAGGCCTTTGCGTCTCCTCGTTTCTTCTTGTCAGCTGCTGCTCTTGTGACTGCTTCCTTGTCTTGCTTCCTTGTCTTGCGCTGTTGCTGCTGGTCACGACGACTGTCCATTCCGCGTACCCTCAGCACCCCAAATAAAACATTCCGACGCCACGGGGGGAGTGGAAGGAAGTTGTGGTCAGTTGGCTGGTCAAATTATATCTGCAACGATGACAAGAACCGTTTCTAAATTATTTTTCAAGACAACAAAACCCGTCCATATATATATATATTCATATATATCAAAGAATTTTGTTATGGGACATTTGATCGTCAACACTTGGGCTGTTTTCAGACATTTCTGGAGGATGTAAAAACCTGCATCACAACGTAGCGATCAAGGCTGCTTTGTGATTTCAATCGCACCGCTCCCGTAGAGCTATGGGCATTACTTTCTTTGAATGTCTCTGAGCCATGAGACGCTGTTGGCGGTTTATTGGTTGATTGCAAATTTTTCGCGTACAACAACAAATTAATGTCCTAATTTATTCCATAATAATAATATTGCAAGTGATCCAAATCATTCGTAAACTACTCTCTAACCGCAATGTGTGCGTGCATCTCACACTTTTGGTATATACCAGTAAGTAAAATTTATTAATGTTATTATTAAAACTCTTTTTCGGTGCATCTATCGTGCTAGTAATGAATTATTGATGATTTGCTATTATACTTATGAATAATTTATATCTTATTTCAACGCGAAAACAGCCCATTTTATTATATCAGTATTTAAACCATAACAAAACAATACTAACTTCAAGTGGGATAAAATTCGAAACAATCCGGAAGCAAATGATGCGCAATACTTCCTCGATTGTACAAATTGTACTGTAGTCGTGTATTCAGTGCCGTAATGAAAAATGAAATTCAAAACGTGCAGAATTCTACAGACAGGTATGCAGCCACACCTTTTACTCCTGCACTCATATCACTTTAAGAAATATTTTAAGAAATATTTTATACTTATAATTACAATGGCTTACGAAAACAATTCCAATAATCAATCAATTTCATATTTATGCTCTCTAGGTATACTGTATGTATGCGGCAGTCAATTGTGGAATTACAGCGTAGATGAAGTATGCTGCCACATTTCTACGATTCCTAATTTCCGATAAGAAAAACCAATGAAAAACGATTAGTTAAAGTACAAAAACAAAATAAAATAACAACAACTTTGATTGGCTGTTTGAGTGAAGTTATAGTGGCAGTCGCTTATTGCAGTACATACATTTGATCAATTGCAGCATCCACGGGAGAAAAGTCAGATTTTTATTATGGACTTACCTTTAGCAATGAAATCATCCGGGGAATCCCGTAAATAACATCACATCACAGGGACCAAAATGGAACAAAAATACCTGCGTAAATTTGTGGAAGCAAGGAGTTGTGCTAAGCAATTATGTGCATCAGTGATAATACCGTCACTTACAATTCCATTTGATGAGGAGCAAACTCGCTCTCTGTAATAAATCCCGGTCATTCCAGGTCGTCCAACATATCCAAGACGTTCTTACGAAGTGTTCAACCCCGAGAGAGAGACGGAGAGTATCTTCATTTATTGCAGCAATTTTGATGCAGATGGTGTGAAAAGGAGAAAAAGAAGAAGGACACAGGATGAAATGAATGCGCGACGGTGTTTTGAGGATAGCACACTTTTTGCCTGCCTCTCCTCTCTTGCTTGCTTCCTCGCGCTCTCTCCGCTTCTGTGATTATTATTGTGAGCAATGCATACTTTTGAAGAGAAGGAAGGCATGTCTACTCTCGTTCTCTCTCACCCTTTCTCGTACTCAACGCCACCGACGGCAGTCTACTATACGTCCTTTCACACAATGTACGGCTGCATACTGCAGTACGAGGACTGGAGGCCATGCCAGTACCAGTCAGTAGTGTCTGTTTGTCTGCGACAGCATCCACCGCTCTTCTTTCTCTTCGTCTGTCCGTCCGCTAAATGCCGTCGGATGATGAGTGTGGCGTTGCTTAGAGGATAGGCGGCTGTGCTGTTTACAAAAGTTCCATGGGGAGAGCAGCGCTGGTCACTCAACTTTTCCTCTGCGATCTGCTTCCATTGGCTTTCTTTAAAGAGCAAGTTTATGGTGGGACACGCCTTAAAATCGCGGCGAGAAATTTGCAAAGAAATCGGCGAATATATTTTTCACTTACCATCAAAAACTTTCCATGTTGCAGTTGAGCTGACTTCTTCCGTATTTTATTTATGAAGAAATTTTAATGAACTTTGCCATGAAGAAAGGGCGGGTCATTAGGGGACATCGACAGGAGGTGAATCAAGCGGGTTGTGATTTAGACGGGAGTCAGGGATAGAAAAACTAACTAAACTGAAACTATAATGAAACTTCTAGTGACTAATTTCATGACTTTAATTTAATAATTTGACTAAAAAAACTAAACTAAAAGTGTTAGTAACGAACAATTTAAATAGGAAAAACTAGAAAAAATTAAAATTAGTTTACTAATTTCGACTAAAACTAGACTTAAAAGTTTAGTTAATAAAAAAAATTAAGCTAAAAATTCTTAATAACTAATTTTAAATTAATTAAAAAATTAATTAGTTGACTAACTTTTAGGTTGCCATGCTAATAATAATAATTACTTAGATGGAATATATTATATGCTGGAATACTCGATAGCAATCAGGTAACCAGCCAAAATCGTCTTAAACACGTCGGATTTGGAGGAACTTCTAAAATATTTGGGCTTCTACACCTCCTGTCTTATTATTGGCACTATCATGAAATTAATAATCAAAGTTGAAACTCTTAAAAGAAATTGCTAGAAATTAAAAGAAATTAAAAGAAATTGCTAGCTTTCCACCAGGTATATTTTTATCTTGATCGCCAATAAGTCTTACAAAGCAACTATATTTAGAAAAATTCCATTTTATTATCTGTAATTCAGACATGGCGGAACGGATCACTGTAAGCAAGCAAGAAGAATAACGGAATAACGCAATTCCTTGATTTAACAAACGCACTATATACTTTAATAGGAAAAATAGGTTTATATTGGGACATAATTAGTTCACGCTACAATTGCGTGTTGAGAGGGTGTGGTCCTGTGAAAAATTCAAGCCCTACCACGATGCTATGTGAAGCTTTTGTGTGAAGTATCTGTAAGAGAAATAAAGAACTGGATCTGCAGCCTTTGTTTCACATCTGGAAATTGCAGTCCAACTGTTTCCTTAAACAACAATCTCTGCGCTTGCTTGAAAAACGGTCATTCGTGTGCCGATCGTTTTAATTTTCACTTCATTTTATTGCTTGCAGTTTAATTACGGTCTATACATCGTAATTGAACTTCTATTATTTAATTAATAGAAGCTAGGCTTTTCCTTGTGTGATCTCCTGTTTTATGCATTGAAATTTGGACCATGAACTGCATCCCGTCATCCTAAATATGTGACGTAAACCACATGCCCTGCTGGATGAGAAAAGAGACATATCTCGACCACTCTAAAAGAGGCAATCTCGTTGACAGCATAGTCATGCGCACTTTGACAGAAGACGTTTTACGGATGCTTTTTGTTCTCATAATCACTGCGAGCGAATGTCGCGGACGCTTATGGAGCAGAGTCACGGATCAGGTACTCACAGTTAACGTTGTAACGGTAGTATTTCTATAACCTGGGAAAGGGAAGTTATTTGTTATAGCTTTCTAAAGTTTTGCAGCATCTTGAAGACTAGAACTCCAAGAGCTCATTTAAAAATTCAGTATGCAGTACATGTAATGCCCTGTAAAAAATAGGAAAATGGTTATTCTAAATTTTGAATTTATTGGGAACCGTTTGCTAAAAAAACTCGACTACTGATTGACCAGTGAAAAGCACCTTATGTTCTATAGTGTCTCGTCACAAAATTTTCGCTTCTCATCAGTCATTGAGGCACAAGGAATAGTTTTATCGTTTCTACACTTCAAGCGACTGTTCAAGTTTTTAGCTCCCGAAATAATTGCAAGCTCTAATTTTGCGATCTTTCAAATTACAGGATGCAATAAGCCGGATTGTGCAAAAGACCAAAGCCCTACAACTCGACCCAACCGAACGGCAAAACTCCGTGTGGGATAACTACGATCACCTTTCTCAAAAGCTACCGGCAAGCACAGCTCCCGCACCCGTACTTCCCAACGGGGACCTTCTTCACGATTCTCTTCAAGAGAAAGCTGTTACGCCGTACTTTGGAATCTTCAAAGCCAAAGAAAATGTCCCCAACCTTTCAACGTCCCCGTCTCCCCCGGTTGTCGTCGTAAAACCCAACGTTCCCCTTGAATTGCCAACAGTCCAATTAATGAGCGACCAACCCGTTTTCACAAATTCCGCTCTCCCGCCGGATTCGCGCGCCATTCAGAATGTCATTCGGGAGACGGTTCCGAAGACGCAGCGCAACCAAAACCGTTGGGCGTTTCCCATGTTCAGTCAGTCATTGGACGCGACCATGGCTGACACAAAGCCCGTCAACTGGCGCCCATTAGAACCGGTTGTTGGTGGTGGTAATAATCAAGTGCAATCGCCAGCAGAAGAACCGTGGCAACGAGTACTAGCAGCTCCGTTGACGGGGAAACCGCCAGCTCGAAGGAACAGTACATCGTCTCCAAACAAGGCTGGACTTGAGCTTGGGAAACGCCAGACGGTCCCGTCGTCCTTTTTTGGAGTGACAACCGCCCGTCCGTCCGTTGGGAAACGTGTACTCCAGTCGAAACCACAGCACAAGGAAACGCAGACGAATGAACGTGTTTTCTTCCCTGAACAACAGGCAGCGAATGCCGAAGCTGGCGGTCAGTCAATCATCTTACATGCGAACACAGTAAGAAACGGATGCACGTTGCTAAATGTAGCTAGCTTTCATTATTATTTTCTTCACGTTATTTATATTTTTATTTTACAATATAGCCTGCTCTTCAGGCAAACTTCTTTCCCACGCTCAGGCCAAAGCCCAGTTTTATCCTTGAGACGGACCTTATCAGCCGAGATTTCATCCAACCGCAAATGCAAGCGGTTCTGGCAAACCCGCTGGTCTTCGCCTCCTCCCCCGACCAATGGAGTAGTCAACTTCAAAGCGTCCAACCACTACTACCAACCTTCCAAACCCAAGTTGGCCCGGTTCAGCCGCCGGCGAACGGTCAGAAACAGCTGACGCAATCGCACTTCCAAATCGGCAACTTTGCCCAGTCTCAGGCCGGTCAGGATGTCTTGATAAACCCCCTCGGATTCGCCTCGACCGCCGATCAGTGGGGCCGCGAGTCCAGTTCACCATTCCGACCACCGACGAACGGACAAAAGCAACTCAATCTCCCTCCACCGTTGTCAACGGAAGGCTTAAACTACCCAAAAAATTTCCAGGCAGTTAAAAGTCCCATTAAGACTCAAAATTTCCCACCGCCGCCCGACATTGTAGAGCAGGCCCTAAACCATCTGACCTACCCTCAAGACTCCGCCACCCAGCCCACACGGGTATTAATTAACCAAAATATAATCCGGCATCCGTTAGTGCCTGTAGCTCAGTTAAAGAAACAGTCCGCGAGGTACATCGGCTACCAAAGACGAACTCCCCCACCCTTTTACGGTCACCGTCGGCTCCACCACCGACCGGTCGGATTCAATCGGCTGGAGAACCCCGTCACCTTCACCCCCAATCCCGCGCACTCCAGCAACATCATCTCCGAGGAAGAACTCAACTCATTGATCACCGGCCTTCCGTCACCGTCAACCACGCAGCAACGACCAGCGCGAGAAAACCACGTCTTCCCTGATGATCCGCGACCCACGTCGAGCTCCAGCAGTTTCCCAAACGTTCTGATCGACAACCCCACTTCCCGTCAGACTACGCCCTTTGTATGTCCGTGCCTGACAACCGTCACAGGCAACGATGCCACCCCGATATCCGTTTTTAACGAGCAGCCAATGTGGAAAACACAGAGCGCCAAGCGCGACCTTGGCGAGCCCGGTTTGATCAATCAGTTCAGTAGCGGCGGGGACGTCAACGCCCTAGCGGCGTTGAATACCATCGATACCATCGGAACCGGCCATCTTTCCTACCCATCACCACAACAGCTAAACCAACAGTCCAACCCTTCATTTTCAGTCAACGGTCAAGGCCAAGTCCCAGCGTGGTTCAATCCGCCGCAGACAGCAGGCAGTACCAGTACCAGTATGATCGGCCAGTTTGCCCTCGGTCCGAGTATCAATTCCGAGTCGGGCAACCAACAGCTGGTCATGCAAGTTCCGTTGACGGACACACTGGGCCAACCGTTGGAGACGACCACTCCGTCGCAGTGGCAGCCGTTTATCCCGCGATGGTCCACCACTGAGCTCACTGATTCCGGCGGTCAGAATAAGCAGCTGCAGCTGCAGGACCACGGACCGGGCTTCAATCCACAGGGTATTCCGTATGCGGTGCAAGGTGGTGGGGATTATGCGGGTGGGCAACAGCAGCAGCAGATCTTGCTGCCGGATGCGCCAGACCCTCCGTCGTATACCACCGATCAACAAGCATTTACAACCGTGCCCATGGACACGATCAACGGTGGTCGTTTACAATATTCACGGGATACAGGAAGTAAAAATGGACGAGTGACGAAGGTTTGTCCGGATGCTCCCGTGGGGACACAGCCGCCCATCACGGTGGATATAATTCGGACGGTCAAACGGATTACTCTCAGCCCGGTCATTCCTATTTGTAAGCGAGCCATCATCAACGTTAAGGTGGGTGTGAAGCGAGATTCTTTTCCGCATGTGGGAGTTACAAACCTGTAAATAATTAACTGAAATATTGATTGAAAGAGGCTTGCATACAAAAATGTAGTTGAACAAAACACTAATTTCAAGGAATTTGAGCAGTTACGACACAGGACATGTGTGAAGTTGCGTTTACGAGACGGTGAGCACCAAATACCGCACATGTAATCACGGTCTTTTTTCTCCATCCGTACTGCTCTAATATCTAGCCAAATTACATGACTGTTTCATACATATTAATTCTATAATACAACTATTCTGTTATTCTACATGTAGTATTCAGCAATACAGGAACAATAGCGATACAGGAACAATAGCGGACAATACCAAAATATTACGCCATATAGCTCTTACAAGGTAAAAATTATTAGTCTCAGATGGCGTTCAAACTTTTTCTCTGAAGATCTTTTTGTCTAATATGATTTTAGAACATATTATTTGCCAGGGATAAGATCTTGCATGGGAAAAATGTAAAAAGTTGGACAATCACTGAAAGATTCCGGTAGCAGCAACAAGCACCAAATTCAAACTTTTTTTTGCGTTCATTTTTAGAATCAAACTGACCAAAATTTAATTGCGAATCAATTGGCATAAGCCAAAGTGTTTTTGAAAACGAGGGAGAGGAGTTACGACTGTTGTTCGATAAAGCGTGCCTGTTTATGAACGACCAGTGAACTGTAATACAAATACACGGGTCCCATCAGTTATTATAGCTCCGTTTCCTCATTTCCGAATTGTTTGTCGTTGATGCCAATCGACTGTAAATTACATTTTGAGTCAGTGGATGTCAAAAAATTTGAAAAATTATTGTGGATTGCTGGGACTTGAATATTCCAGTCATTTTACATTTTATTGAATTTTTCCAACCTGAACACGGCCTTGTCTCCGGCAAGAAATATTTTCTAAAATCCAGTTAGGGGAATAAAATTTCCAGAAATTTTTTTGGCCGCCATCTAAGGCTGACACTAGTACTGGATTCCTTGTAAGTCATCATGGGGTCAATGCTGGACTTGGTGACACAGTGTAGATTTATCCATGATACAATTGTCAAAACCAAAGGACAGTATTTTCATTTTAATACTTTAATACAATCCCCGGCAATACTTTCCGGAATCGATGAGTGAATCGAGTGACCGTGCTATTTACTTGCATTTCCTTCGCTGAATCATGAAAATAATTTTTATTTGTTGGTTCGTGATTCCAATCAATCTCAGATCAAAACCTTTTTCCACTAAATAGTTATTGTTGAGTATGGTTCTCTTTAACACAAACCATAAACTAAATTTGTCGATTTTGGAAGCTTGCTGGTATCTGTATTTAGCACACAAATCAAATATTCTCTTTATGTCACTGTAAAAAAATTTTCAGTACTAATTCCCCGTCCCTCTCGATATAAGGGGGAATAATGCCTCACTTAAAATCTTTATTATGTCGTTTCCGTTTAGTTGGATGCTGCAACTCTTCCGGGAACTGTGATCGGTACCCTGCTAGCCGAAGACCCAACGAACAACACGCTCCTTTGGAGTATCGAACGCGACATGACTGGGCTGTTTCGCGTGGACAAATTTACGGGGGATTTTGCGTTAACGGGTAGCTTAAACGACATCAACAACGCCGAGGTGGTCGTTCGAGCGACCAACCCAGCCGGGCAGTTTTGTCAGACCCTCATTGATGTAGTGGTCAACAGGATGGACCGACGAGCGCTGGGTCTTGGACCGCAGTTTGCCAACTGGTTCTCGCAGGATGTCTATAATGTCACCATACCGTGTTCGTTGCCGAATGGAACGCTTGTGATGCAAGCCACGGCGAAGGCCCCGTCCGGAGACGTAGAACGCTACCGACTCGATGGGACGACGGAATTTAGGGTCAATAATACAGGATACATTTCAATTACGGGCTTGAATATCACTCAACAAGCTGGAAGTATGCGGTCCTTCAAGCTGTTTGCGCTCGACAATCACGGTTCGTCAATTAATTTATTAATGCTGGCAAATTGGAGATTACTGTAGAATTCCAAACGGATACTTGAATCATCTATAGGCAATCAAGCTAGTTCGTGGATTAACGTATTCCTTGACGTCAGTACCTGTTACGGACCGCAGTTCGATATGGCAGCTTATATTTACGACGTTCAGACCGATTGTGCCGGAGTACGGCCCACCGACCAGATTGCTCAGATTCAGGCAAGAATTAATTGGTCTTTAATGCTGCTTGTCTTCTGTGGAAAAATATAAAGACGTATTTTGCAGGCCTTGCCGCCGAGTCCGGGAAGTGTCCTGTCCTACAATTTGATTGGAACGAGCAGCTTCATGGTCGATTCAATGTCTGGTAGGCCCATATTACTCCATCTTAAGAATTATCACGCACCACTGTTTCAAGCTGTTTTGCTAAATATCTGCATATTTGGACGTTAATTAGGAATAATTAGTTCTGCGGGTCTACTTGAATCGAGCCAAAGGCTTCCGGATTTTGGGGTAAGCTACATGGGCCATCATTTGTAAAGGCGATGGCAAAAACTAAAATTAGTTAAATTTTTTAATCAACTAAAAATGAATTAGTAATGATTTTTAGTTTAGTTTCCTTTAGTAACTAACAATTATGGTCTAGTTATAGGTGAAATGAGTTCATTAATTTTAGTTTTTGTTATTTTTCCCGGACTAAAAAAGTGTAGCAACTGAAACTTTTAGTTTAGTTTTTTAGTCAAGTAAAAGAACTAAAGCCAAGAAATTAGTCAATAAACAACTCAATTTAGTTTTGGGTTTAGTTTTTTCAGTTTTAGTTACGTTTTTGCCCTGCCTATTTATAATAAACTTAACGAATAAGGTATACAGTAGAAGGTGTAATAAAGTTTTGATCTGTAGATTGTGGTCAGTGATACTTTTGGTCGCATGGATACTGCCACGGTGCGTATCTCCATCACGGTCAACTGCACGCAACAGCGAAAGTCCATACTCATGTCCAGTGATCAAGGTGTCCAGCCAGCGAAGCAACAGCTCCTCGAGGATCATTCCCAAACGAAGCTAGGAGATTTTCTCCTTCGAGTGGCCTGCAATGCATCAAAGAACACCCTTATTGGCACCCTCAATCCAACTAAACTCGTAACAAAATATTTTCTGCTTGATAATGTTAAAATTATAACCACATTTTCGTTTGTCCTTTACAGATGTCCTTGGAAAAAGCGGTGCCGGATTTACGCCTGGAGCAAACAACGAGTTTCGCCATCCTTCCGAACGGGGAAATTAGAACGTTAACCGTTATGCCGACTGCCAATGCAACAGCTCACTTCGAGGTGGTCGGTGATGGCTCGTCGTTTGGCATGGGAAGAATCGTCGGAAATGTTACGGTTCAGGTTCAATGCGGCTAGAGGGCCCTGTAGACGTCCCTCATCCCTTCCAATTAGAGCCTGCTTGCGTCCAAATGCATTAGTTTGAAGTTAGAAATGTTTTGGCAATTATCAAATTACTGCTCCAGTATTTTATTCATTTATTTAGATAATTGGGGCTTATTGAGAAAGTGTTTCCCAATCTTAGATGATCCGCTGGCGGATCGTCTGCTCGCTGAACAACAAAACGTAACTTTTAATTTCGTCTTGACCATTTACCGTAGTCCTATATGGCTTGACGATAGGCACATGAATGCCACAAATTACCGCTTCTGACACGTTACGTATTATGCTAGCAGATACCGGCCAGCTATAAAATGACCGTTTCATATTTTACTCTTTTTAGCAAAAATTCTTTTTTCCCCAGTTTGAACTTACATCAGGGAGTTGACAACGCATCAGATTAATATTATTCCCCGAGTCTTCCTTTTTCTAAGCCAAGCTAAAAATTAAACCTTAATGGTACGATATGCATAGATATAGTTAGTAGAATCAAATAGTTTTGTTCTGCATTATTCAGTGTACCTTGTCATGAGGATCCAATATTTAATAATAGGCGGAGTACATACGCGGGTATTCACTAAAGCTGAACATGCCAAGCAATAAATAGAAACATTTAAAACGCGAAGAGAGAAAAAATGAAGGCTTTCAGCGAAGTCCAAGATCAATAATGTCCAATGACTGGGATAGCTCAACATTAGAATTCTCAATCCCTAATAAGCGTGTAAAAATGATCATCCTATTCGATTGTTTTCATATTGGTAATCGCCGTGTGCTTCCAGTCCTGTAGATGGCATTCAAGTTGCAGGTGCTCAGTCATTCACCTAACCAAAAAGCGTAAACATTCCCATTACACGTATTTTGCTTCTAAATTGCGGCTATATCCGACAGCAGAGACGAGTGCCACTATTTTGTTACATGGAACGGAAACAAACAAACCGTTGTCCGACTCATTTCGCGCTGGTTGGAGATGGTGGACGGTTCAGTGCGCGCATGGGGAGAATTGACAGAGCCAACGGTCAGTTTCCTAGTGAGTTCTACTTAGTGGTTTATTCTATCTCACAACTGTGGAACAAAGTGAAATTTGCATTGCCAAGAGAATTATTTTACAGCTTCAAAAGATAAGTACAGTATGTAGCCAACTATTTCCTGTTTCATATTTGTCACCCAAGATTGCATCTAATAGATAAATGCCTTGAATTTCGGTTTGGAATTTTTTATTACTGTACACAAAAGAACAATCCCTATAAATGGGCGTCGTTACGAGTGCCAAGGCTGTATATTTGTCAACCCTTGAACCCACCCACCCCTCTCTAGGTCTTGTGTAGGTAAATTTGTAAGAAGGGCGGAGTAGCAAATGTTGAAGTGTCTGCGTGATTGGAACCGGATTCCTCACCGCTTCATCCGCAACTGAATTATCATAGACTTTCGTGAGACTTTGTATTTATCTTATGACGTTTTCTGACACTTTCTCAAGGATAGGAAGGTAAATACTGTCTATGTCAACAAAGTAGCTCCTCCTCCCCAGGTTATTCCGTAGGCTTCGTGAAAAAAAACCCCGATGAATCACCGGAAGCTCGCACTGGCTGGCTCATTGGTCACTGTCTTCTGTGATTGCACACTTTTTTACTCATTACACTGTACTATACGATCAGCCTTGCCTGCACTGCACAACTCGTTTTACACAAAAGAACACACAATTCTGCGGTGGAGCGATTTCGTTATTCAATAAATATCTTTCTGAATTTATTTACGTTCGTTCGATCGAACAATCGATTTCGCGGTTTTTTTTGTCATAAGAAAAGTACTGTGCTGCGTTCATTACAAGACTTGTGTTAGAGACAGTCACTTTCTTGTCTGGGTGGCAACCAGCATAATCTGTGGAAAAGCTTCCTTTGCACCATAATGGATACTAGCGTTCGGGATGATCAGGGTGAGTTTAAGTAATATAAATTAGCCCATCCGGCTCTGTTTAATTTAAAGATGAACAAGTAAACTTTCAACGTAGGTCAACAGCAGTCAAACGAAGAAACCGAGGTAAGGAACGATAATCAGGATGCTTCACAGCAGGGCACAGCAGGGCAAAATAAGACGACCCCATCAGAAATCCCTGCTGAAGGTACGAATATAACCAGAGACTGGTTATATTATAATCAAAAGCATGAATAATTTTGTTATGATTCTGTTGGTCTTGAACGTCATTTTTAAGGTACCTCTCAAGTCGCGCCTGGGCACGAGGAACTACGGGAGTTCGACAAGAAATTTCCGCAAAAGAGCGGAATGTATACAAAATCATACTACAGTGATTACTCGGACTACTAATTATTACGTTGCTTAATACTACCGGAAGGCAATTGTGGGAGGACCGGAAAAGGAGTCACACTGTTACTTTTATTGTGACGATGTTATTATTCAACTGGGCGGTGTTTCGACAGTGCATAATCCCAGTCCTACCGGTTACATACCCCACCGAGACGCATTAGAATGAAAATCTCAGCGTCGTGCTAAATTAAAAAAGAACAAAGGGGCCTTTTGCAACAGAGGCATGGAATAAAGTACTATTTTGCGGAGACGGTCAGCTGTCCCCTGAGAATGACTTTGCACGTTCCGGCGATCCCGATTCGGCCGTTCTCTCGAATGTCCAGACGAAGGTCTCCGCCTCTTTTACTCACCATGCGAGCTGTAAAAGCACACTTTTTCTCCTGCGAGTTTTAATTTCCGAAGAATAGTACAAGGCTGTATTTAACAGCGTACCTTTCTTGACTTTTTTGCCTAAAACCTCAGTCCAATAAGGCGCTGAAACGGTGTGAGCCGACCCACAAACGTGATCCTATACAGTAGTTCCCCAGTGAAATATTTATAACATTAATTTCGTTTTGCTCGGTCTTGGAACAGTTTGTAGGTCTTGTCGACTTACCTCCGGGTTTCCCCTCCACGGCTCAAAGTACCGTGAGATAAAGTCGTAATCGGCCCTAGCCAGAGCTCCCTGTGGAGGACCGCGAACCGTCAAGATAACTCCGGTTATTTTAAAGATTTTCGGTTCGGCGGCAACAAGTCGGTTCGTATCGACAACAAGGTTGGCCAGGTCCACACGGTCGTCGAGACGAACCAGTAGGTAGTTGGTGCCAGGTGAGTGCCGCACTTCTACAATGTTCATGCCACAGATGGCGCTACAGACGTCCAAGAGAGGCTGCAGGTCGGCCTGAGCGGCTGGCTTCAATGCCACTCCCGGGTTCAGAGGAAAGTCTAGCTCGATGAAGCCGTCTTTTAGAATAGCTTTGTGGATACCGCTTTTCGTGTTGAAATTGATTTCATGCAATGCGCCTTTTGAAAATATACAGCAAATTAAACTAAACACATGGAGATATCAGTTATGTAAGCTTTGTTAATACTTTCTGCTTGACCTAATTCGCCACTCAATCATCATCAGATGTGACTAATTCACTTGTATTTAATAATTATTTCAAATTAAATAAACCTGGCTTCAAAACATAAATCACATTCCCTAGGCAATAAATGTCGATGGTCATCCTTACGGTTGATTTCGAAAATGACGGCAGACGAGGCCAGGGTTGCATGGCCACAAAGAGGTGTCTCCGTGATCGGAGTGAACCAACGTAAGCTGAACTCGTTATTTGGTAAGGTCTTGTTGTCGAGGGACAAAGTTGGGGCTGTAAAAGGACGAATGAATGCGGTCGTCGTTTGGTTCATTTCCGCAGCGATGTGTTGCATAGTCGCACTACTGAGTTCCTACATACCCGCACCAAAGAATTAGGTTCCACCGCTACCCAATGTGGTGCACTAAAAACCTGATTTTGTATAATGCAATTACCGTGTCTGGTTCCAGGACGCAAACGACAGCTGGATTGCCGGTCAGCGCTTCACTGGCAAACGCATCAACCATGTAGACCGGAAAGGTAACCTCTTTAAGTTGCTCCATCTGAAAGTTGGAGGCCCAAAGGAATATCACCAATTGTAACAAGTCCTCGCGTAAATGTGGGGAACAAATGGAAGCATCTATTTTCTTACTTTACTTATAGGCCCGGAACATGCAATCACAGTTCGCTGCCCGAATTTGATTCCAAGTCTGAGAGTCGAGACGTCTTTTGAATCCAGTGATAGTGAGGGTATTCAAAGTTCGCTTATTTGCAGCGTTTATTTCGCTATTTCAAATTCGTTAATCTCCCTGGTTTTGATGATAAGCGAGAAAAGCAGTCAAGGAGCTCCTTTTCTTAGTTATCTGCTCGCTAACTGTGCGCATCTGTCTTGTGAGTGGTCCATGTGAGTTGAGATTAGCGAAGGAGACGCAGCCTCAAGTAAGCCAGGGGGCGTGTTCTCGTATCACCGTTGCAAGGGCGTGCAAAACCAGAGAGATTAGCGAGTTTGAAATAGCGAAATAAACGCTGCAAATAAGCGAACTTTAAATACCCTCAGTGTATCTCATGCTCGCGTCCACTTGATATGATAGCATGCTTTTATCAACAGTCCAAGTCATGCGGTGGACTTTGCATTGCGAAAGGTGCATTTCAAAAGTTGCATATGAACAAAACTGTCGACTGTCGATTAGACCATATTGTTTGAACGGATGTTGCGGGTATTATTCTTAGCGACAAACTTCACGCGTTTATCCTACATTAAAATACAAATGCTTAATATAAGTTACACAATTGTTATTTGAGAGCACATGGCAAACCAATCAGGACATAAATACAAACGTGGACCTATAGTAAATCATTTTTATCCCATCAAGTTTAAAGCCGGTCAGCGAAAAAGCGTCAACATGTAAAATCATAATGTCAGTTGTCCTCTCATAATAATCTGACAGGTTCCGGCAATCCCAATACGTCCGTTCTCACGGATGTTCAATAGGAGGTCCCCGCCTCTTTTACTGACCATTCGAGCTAAAAGTAATGAATTAAAACTAGTTTCAGGTATTTTGATAAGTAAAAGTTATTCGCTTTTAACAGGATCCACACTCACCCCTGTTAACGGCCTTGCCCAGGACCTCGGTCCAGTAAGGCGCCAAGACGGTGTGGGCCGACCCACAAACTGGATCTTCAGGAATAGCACGCCAGGGACTAAAGAAACGGGTACAAAAGTCATAACTGCTTCCTGATTCCGTTCCGTGCGAGGGACCGCCGCGAACCGTTAAGATCACGCCGTTTAAGTTGATGGTCTGCGGTCCAGCGGCAAGAAGCCTATTTGGATCCACCTCGAGATTGGCAAGATCCACTCCGTCGCTAAGGTGAACCAACAAGTAACGCAACTCCTGCGACAGCCGGACGGCCACAATGGAATCAGCACCGGCGATGGCTGTACAAACCTCCAAAAGTGGTTGTATGTCGGCTTGCTCAACCGGGCTCAGCGGTGTCGCCAGGTTTATTGGGAAGTCCAGCTCGATAAATCCGTCCTTTAGTCTGGCTGTGTGTATACCGCTTTCAGTTTGAAATTTGATTTCATTGAAGAGATTCTCTACAAATGAACAGTCACAATACATTTAATTCGAGATCAACGGTACGGCCGATTTATTAGTATCATCTTTTCGGCAACCTATGCTCATATTCTTCACATTGTACGCATACCTTTTTTTACTTTTAAATCTGAGGGATATCTAACATTAATTTTGTTATGCATTAATAAATCGAAATTTGTTGTTGTTGTTGAACATGCAACACACATGAGCAGAGGTCGCAACAATGCTCAAGCCGATTTCATATATAATTCTTCATACTCACTGTAGATCTCAAAGATAACTGCCGACGTGGCCAGTGTGGCATGACCGCAGAGTGGGATCTCCGTCGTCGGAGTGAACCAGCGTAGAATAAACTCACTCTCAACCGAAGGAAGGCACGTATTTCCGGTGATAGGGTTCGTGGAACGACGAACAAATGCAGTTGTTGTTTGGTTCATTTCCGCTGCTATACGCTGCATAATCACATCACTCAACTCCTACAAATTTAACCACAACTTTTTATGCTATTCTCCGGCTTCTCCCCGTGTTTTCTGGGCTACTCCCGCGTACTGACCGTGTTTAGTTCCGTGACGCAAACTACAGCTGGATTACCCGTGAGAGCCTCACTGGCAAATGCATCCACAATATACATAGGAAAGGTAACTCCGCGGTTCAATTCCATTGTTAGGAGGTTTATGTATACAACTAGAATTAATTAAGAAAGGCTGTATTGTCCATGCATTTGAGCCAAACGTAGATCTGAGCGATTGATGGGACTGAACCTCTACGACCGTATTCTAACTTCTTCCATTACACTTCCTCCTAATTCGCATGCCAAATTTAATCCAACTCGGATCAAAGTCCAGTGTACTTTGTGCAGTGTGCATCAGTACAAGTACAGTATATAGCTAATTCCCCCACCCCCTTTAACAAAGGAATCAAAACGAATCTAAAGGCTATGGGTCAGAATCGCAAGAAATCACAAATATATCAAACCAACCGATGGAAAAAAGACATCATACTGTACGCAAAACAAAACAAAACAAAACGAGGATGGATAAATTCTTTGGCAGAAGCACAATCATTTTTGGATGTCAGGGGGTGGATCTATGCGTCATTTCTCGAGTATCACTCGTCAGTTTCCGGTCGGGCTCGACGATGATCTGTAGCTTCGTCCCCTGGCATTCAAAAGAGATTCTGCTAATGCCGATCGATTGCAAATTCAATTTTAAGAAGGGCAGTGTCAAATATTTTTTAATTCAACCGTTTTCCAAAATTGAATTGCAGTTGAAATCAGGGAAAGTGGAATCTTCTATGTTTTTCCAACTTTGTGAATTTTTGCCAAAAAAATACTTTCATCTCCTGACCGATGAAATTAATTTGAAAATCATCATAATAAATACAACTCTATTAAAAAGATTGTGCGGAGAAATTGTGATTCCCCCTCTGAAAATTGTTCCAAGTAAGAACTAACAGCGTATAATTTGCAGTTGTATTTTCCGACGACCGAAGCTCTATTACAAACATATATACAAGCCGAACTTCCATAAAAATCACAAAGTAAATTGTCCTCTTAAAACGATTTGGCAAGTTCCCCCGATACCAATCCGTCCATTCTCCCGTATATCCAGCAGGAGATCACCACCTCTGGTACTGACCATTCGTGCTGTCGAAAGAAAAAAAAACAATTGTGTTCCTTGTTCCAACTATTTTCAGCTTGCGTTGTCATCAGTTTACCCACCTTTCTTAACATCTTTCCCGAGCACGGAGGTCCAGTAAGGTGCCAAGACGGTATGAGCCGAGCCACAAACGTGATCTTCCGGAATCCCCAGCCACGGTCCGAAGAATCGTGAAATGAAGTCATAACCACTTCCTGTTGCCATTTCCGGAGGATTACCGCGAACCGTTAAGATTACCCCGTTCAGTTTGATGCTCTGCGGTTGAACGGCAAGGAATCGGCTTGGGTCCACGATAAGCTTCTCAAGATCTACTCCATCGGACAGGTGAACCATCACGTAACGAGTTCCCGGTGAGAACCGCACTGCAACAATCGCATCGGTGCCGCAGATGGCGCTGCAGACGTCCACCAGTGGCTGTAATTGAGTTTGCTCGACGGAGCCTAGAGCATAGCCGAGATTTATTGGGAAGTCCAGTTCGATAAAGCCATTCTTCAACCTGGCTGTGTGAAGACCGGTTTTAGTTTTAAATTTTGCTTCTTGGAATGTATTTTCTGAAAATTAAAATGACGTCATCATACTTGAAATCAAACCAGTCTATAGGACAGAAGAAAGTAAGCCAGCGGAAAAGAGCTAATTCCGGCTCTCTTATAAGTATAAGTATAAGCACTGATCATATTGAATCTTACTGTAGATGTCAAAGATTACAGCGGAAGTGGCCAAGGTTGCATGCCCACAAAATGGATTCTCCATTGTAGGAGTGAACCAGCGCAGATCGAACTCGTTACCATTTGGTGCAATAAAGCTATCTTCCTTAATAGTCGCAATGGATCTATCACATCGGCGAACAAATGCTGTGGTCGTCTGGTTAACTTCCGCGGCAATGCGTTGCATCATCTCATCGCTAAGCTCCTAAAAATCCCCTCGATCAAGCGTTTGTTAGGTTTACTTTGGTTTTGCTGGGTCTCGCACAGTTTATGATTGGTTGTTACATGGTCTTCCCGACTTACCATGCCTTGCTCCAAGACACAAACAGCCGCTGGATTTCCAGTGAACGTTTTGCTTGCAAACGCGTCAACAATATAAACTGAAAAATGGACCCTGGAATGCTCCATCGCAGTGCTAATTATGGACGACAATGGCTTTTCAAACGGTAGATTAGGAAAGAAGTAACAAGTTCATGCTTTTTTCGTCAGGAGATGATTGTTGGGGTTAATTGCAACATACTTTTACTTGTCTACACAGCGTGGATCATTTGATCAAATCGTCAATGACCGTTCGAACGATAGATTGTGTGCTGCAGTGCAGTATGATCAGATATACTGTCTTACGATCAAAGTTGTGATAGGAGTGGAATTAACCTGATAACAGGTCGTTAGCTTAATTCGCCGGTTTTATTGTGAAATTGTATAACTGTGCTCACCCCCAACTTTCTTTAAATCGAGGTACCGTATAATAGAAATGGCCACTTCAGTCGTTTCTTTCAGAAAAGCTTATTAGGGTGATTAGGCTGTAGAATTATTCGGTATCTCTTCCATTGAAACGGCTGACATATCAACTCAAAAAGTTATTTTTCCTCTCAACACAATCTGACAGGTTCCGGATATTCCGATGCGTCCGTTCTGACGGATATCCAGCAGGAGGTCACCGCCTCTTTTGCTAACCATTCGTGCTGTGAGTACAAGATACATATAAGTAAGTCTTCTTGCTTCATAGAACACGTATTGTGGTACTACCGCTAATATTATCAACTGACCGACCTTTCTTTACATCCTTGTCTAGGACGCCAGTCCAATAAGGTGCCAAGACGGTATGAGCCGAGCCACAAACGTGGTCCTCCGGAATCCCCAAAAACGGGCCGAAGAATCGTGAAATGAAGTCATATCCAGCTCCTGCTGACGTTCCTTGTGGTGAGCCTCGGACCGTCAGGATGACGCCGTTTAATTTTATGGTGATAGGCTGAGCAGCAAGAAACTGGCTTGGCTCGACGACCAGGTTCACGAGATCCACCCGGTCGTTTAGGTGGACCATCAAGTACCGAGTTCCCGGGGAATAACGCACATCCACGATGGTGTCGGGGCCGCAGATGGCGCTGCAAACATCCAGAAGAGGTTGCAGATCGGCTTGGGCGGCCATGTTCAGGGAATGGCCGGGATTCAACGGGAAGTCTAACTCGATAAAACCCTTCTTCAGGCTGGCAGAATGGACACCGCTTTTGGTTTTGAATTTCATCTCGTGAAATGCCTCCCCTGAAATGAGTCAGACTTATACAGGAAGATCAAAGGTGATTCATTTTCAAAAGCATTTTTAATATCATCCAGGTCCCCACCCTACCGTAGATCTCGAAGATGACGGCGGCAGTTGCTAATGTGGCGTGTCCGCACAGGTTTATTTCCAGCGTGGGAGTAAACCAGCGGAGACCAAACTCATTGACTGCAAAATAATCGGTACAGAGACGACTGTATGTACGAGTACCCTACTCGGTTACTTCACCCATACACTCAATAGGGGAAACAGAGAACCATATTTCGAAAGAGAGCTCATGTTATCATTTTGAAATATTTGCAGAAAAAGTCAGGATAAACTTAAATTGGACCCAACTGAAACACTTGACAGAAGCGGAACACAGCAGCGAATTAACTCAAATTAAAACAAAGGGGAGCTGTAATTTGACAAGAATAGTTTTACTTAGTGGGAGTAATGAAAGCAAAAATATATGTGAGGAACGCCTAACGGGGAGTAGAAGAATGACCGGCACTGAAGAAATGAAATACTACTCACATGGCAGCTGTTGCTCTCCGATAGTGGACGTGTCCGGACAGCAAACGAATGCTGTGACCGTTTGGTTCATCTCCGCAGCGATACGCTGCATTTCGACATCGCTCAGGGCCTAATTCAGAAGGGGGCATGAGAACCTCAATTATTACTCGGTTTTAACAGACATACTCCTTAAGGGCGGACTTACGGTGTCGGACTGGAGGACGCACACCGCCGCTGGGTTGCCGGTAAGCGCATCCTTCGCAAATGCATCCGCAATGTATATAGGTAAGTTGAGAGTGCCTCCATGGACGATTTTCATCACGGGGCTACTTTCACTAGCGAAAATACCAAACGTCAAGCTCTTAGCCTGATTGCGAAAGGAAAATTATTGAAGCGAGCAATTGAATCTCGAACCCATTTCTGGTCTTTTATACTTGGTGCGTTCTGTCCGCGGAAAACAAGTAGAACCACGTTGAGAGAGCGCAAGTTGCTCAACTACTGACGGCGGTACTCCTTAATCAAAAACTCTTTGTTAACGAACGATTTGACCGTACTACGTCGTCTCAAAGGTTAAAATGTAGCACCCACATTGGCGTGCTGGTATTTGATTGACCCTCGATTATGAACAACACTGCAGCACCATGTGCATCCCTCGTGAAACCCAGATGGCGCTTACCGAAAACGGTTATCTTGGGTTATGCGCGGTTGATTACGATACAGGAATACTCGAAAATTGATAAACGTTTTTGAAACGAGGAAAGAAACAAAGCCGAAGAACATTTTTATCAGGTCATTAAAATTTGGCTTTAATAAGCAGTAAATTGGCAAAAAAATGTATATCCCAGACCGTCCGCAACTACCGGAACTTGACTAACCTGTATCTACATCCAAGGTCCCAGCGCTTCGTGTTCTTTTTCAGGCATTGTTCTCATTCCAATTGCTTGCGAAAATCTAGCTTTAAGATTCTCAAAGCCTTCGTTGTGTGGACGGTGAGGAGCCGGAAGCGGGGCTGGAGCCAGGAATCCGAGGCACGACTTTTTCAACATCCGGCAGTGCAGGTTCTTTTCCGTTTCTTTCGTTTTTCCGTAATATTTTTGTCAGTCGCATGCGATACTCGACATGAGCAAAATACACTAAAAAACAAGGGAAATTTCAAACTATTCATAAACAATTATCTAATAAATCATAGTTTATAAATTAACTAACCGGAGTGAGTGCTTACTGTAACGCCAGACAGGTTCTCAGCCACAGAACGGAAATCGGACGTTCCGACATTAGGTGGGGAAAATTGACGGTAATGATTCCCGTCAGCAGAGAGCACAGAGCACTCCATAAAAAACTTAAGAGCAGCATTCGTGTTTGCCGAGCGCGACGCTGGCCTACACCCTGACGTCATACATTCTCCATGCCGGCAGGTGACTCCGTAGGTGTGGGAAAG
>LRSR01005416.1:0-54939 GCA_001579985.1 Hypsibius dujardini | reverse complement strand
GGAGATGGAGAGACTCCACAAATTATTATTATTGAATAACACACACAGCGTCAAATGGATGTGACATTATATCACCTTTTACTGCTTACATATGCATAGACTTCTACTTACATAAATGTACCTCCACGGGACTTATCCGTTATTTAAATTGACTCACATCATCATTTGCCATATGGACGTGACCGTCAATTAGTAGCTTTTCTGGACCACTGGGGTTTTAAAAACATCTCGATTAAATTTCGGAATACAATTTCTCAAAGCCTTGACCATCATTCTGACAGCCTCCTGCCTTGACGGTCAACAATTCAATGTATATTTTTATCAGAATGCTCAACTAAAATTGGGAATACAATTTGTGTGGGGAGAATTATGGAAATGAGTGGAGGATTAAGTGGCACGGCCAGGAGCAGCAGCAGCACCATCCGTCAACAGGAGTGTCGTCGTCGTCGTCTTGATAAGCAGGGACCACGGCAGCAGCTGTGCTCTGGCGGGAGATTAATGGATGTACAAGTGGGGGACCCTACAAATTGACTGTTGACGCGTGTGTTGTGGTGTGAAGTGTGTACAACAGCGACCGTCACTTTCTTATGCAGGCGTGAGAAACGCTTCCTCCTCGCTCTATATATATATACAGTACGATGAGGACGGACATGCGGCAATTACTCTGCGGACCTTTATTAATGGTGGTGTGTTATTTTGTGTGTGGCACCTTGACGGGAGTAGTAGTGCTAGGGCTGAGGAGTTCGGCCACGACGACCAGTGGGAGCACCTTGGCAGTCACATCGCCTAACCGGACCACTGCGACGAAGCCGTCGCGGCATCGCCATCGGATCATCGTGAATACGCGGTCCGGGACGGTGGAGGGCATATCTGCGCGTTTGTCCAAGAGTGAACGAGTTTTTGCCTTTCTGGGGATACCGTACGCGGAGGCGCCAGTCGGGAGCCGGCGTTTTCAGGTGGGGTAAAGGTTTATGGGAGTCGCAGTTTCCGGGTGACTGACTTGTGTACATAATATTGACCTGAGAAAGGCGGTGAATTTGGAATGATCTGCATACGTTGTATTTGAATAGGGTATCTGTACTTATGTCTGCGCCGGTGTCTGTGTCTGTGTCTGTGTCTATGTCTGTGTCTGTGTCTGTGTCTGTGTCTGTGTCTGTGTCTGTGTCTGTGTCTGTGCCTGTGCTTGTTTGTGTGTCTGTATCATCTGGCTGTGTATGTATCTTCGTCTATAGTTGTCTGCATGTGTATGTGTATTTGTGTGTGTTTGTGTCTCTGTCTGCGCATTTGTCTGTATTTGCCTCTGTGTTTATGTCGTATTTATATTTACGGCAGTGGCCGTTAGACACTGAATACTCTTGCTTCCTAATATTTTGGTGTCTGTGTATCAACTTAGGTCGGTCTTTTTCCAATCCTTGCCTGCCACTCATTATTACTTGGATTTTGCAGGCGATCAAGCCAGGGCTCACTTCGAATTATTCAGTCGCTTAAAATCCTTGAACTTGAAATTCCTTGACAAATCAATCTTTCCCGAGCCAGGGAGTTCCTAAGTCAGTCAATTACTTCCACATGAAAGATAATAAACCCAACCCAATAGGACGCGACGTTGGATGTCGTCACATGCGGCAAGGCCTGACAGACGACAGTGTCTGTAATCAAATCTGGAAATATTTACCCTTCTCCATATTGCTCTGTGTATAGCCGCCAATTCCCAAAGCATCCTGGAATGGGACCCTGGACTGCAGCCGCTTCGGGCCGGTGTGTTTACAGCCGGGCGAAATGCCGTCCGTTTGTGACCGGATGTGGACGGCACCATCTGCCACTGGGTTCGCACAAAGCGAAGACTGTTTGTCCCTGAATATATTTACACCAAACGTAAGTCAATAAACTTTAGCTTTTTTCATTTTCAGGCAGTCACAATGACCAAGCAAACGCAACGAAAAAAATGTAAAAGACATAGACAGCAAAACAGGAAGACAGCTAGACAGCTAGACAGTCACACAGTCATGAAGACACACAAACACAGACACACAGACACACAGACACACAGACACACAGACACACAGACACACAAACACACAGATACACAGGCAGACACACACAGACAGACACACACACAGACACACACACACAAAGACACACAGACACACAGACAAGCCCACAGACACACAGATCCACAGATCCAAAGATCCACAGATCCACTGTATTGAACCAGCTTGCATGAAGTGTTTTATTGCAGATTTCCGCCTCCAATCCTGTGATATTTTTCATCCACGGTGGGTCCTATATTGTGGGCGCTGGTGGACTGCACCCTGGAGAGCGTTTAGCCTACATGGGGTCCGTGGTGGTTACCTTCAATTATCGTCTGGGCGTTTTTGGTGAGAGTCATCATTTAAACAAACATTTCCGTCGGTTGACATTTATTTATTATGTGCACAATGAGTCGCCTTTGACTGCCTTTGCCTCACTGCGCAAGGCCGGAGGGAACTGAAAACTCCTTTCCGCTTTGCGTAATTCTCCTATTTCCTTTTCCGTTCCGCACAAACTTCTTCTCCGTCGCCCCGAATCTTTAGGTTTCCTCAGCACGGCGGACTCCTCCGCGCCCGGCAATTACGGCCTCATGGATCAAGTTATGGCGTTAAAATGGATCCGGGATAATGTCGATCGATTCGGCGGAAATCCCAATAACTTGACGCTCGTCGGACAGAGCGCCGGAGCAGCCGCTGTTCATTTGCATCTCCTCTCAAAAAAAACTGAAGGTGCCTGCAGCTTGCCCTCTGTTTGATTTGGCTTAATAAAACGATCATTATTCACAATTACGGACGGAGTGCTGCTCTTTCGCCGCAACTAAAGGCGTAGCATGTGTTTGTGCCCAAATTCTGCAAGCATTTTTGTTTGTCTGTCATACTATGAAGGTTTTATTGTATGTTTGTCTGTCTGTTTGTCTTGTCTGTCTTTCTGTCTATCTGTCCATCTGTCTGTTTGCCTGTCTATCTGTCTGTCTGTCTGCCTATCTGTATCTCTACCTGTCTACAGTCTACCTGTCTACCTGTCTGCCTGTCTGTCTACCTGCCTGTCTGCTTGCCTGTCTATGGCTGTTTGCCTGCCTGTCTTTCTGTCCGTCTGCCAGTCTCTCTATTTGGGAGTTTTCTTGCTTGTTTGAATTGTCGATCGGTGTTGTGTGCTTGCATGTCTGTCACTTTAATTGTCTGCCTGAATTCATCCCTGTCTGTTTATTTATCGGTCTATCTGTATGTCTGTCAGTCTGGTCAGATAATGTTTCTTTTGTTCCAGCATGTTTCCGTCTGTGGGCGCAGACAAAAGCTTCAGCTTTCCTGAAAATCCTGAAAGCTAATCTGCCGTTTAAAATCCATTAATCTTTTAGCCGGGGTTGAGCGACCTCACACAGGAAGAGCAGCAGTTGACAAATCGTGATTGCATATTTGGCAGATCTATTTACCAATGCCGTGCTCCACTCGGGCGTCGCCCTAGCACCGTGGGCGATCCAGCGGATGCCGGCGGAGAATGCCCGGTTCCTGGCGGAAGCCGTCAACTGTCCGCAGACTCCGTCGTCCGCCATGGTTTCCTGTTTGCGCCACAAGAATGAATCGGAAATACTGTGGTACACCGACCTTGGGGTAAGCCAACCCCGTACCTACAACTTGCACGTCTTTGGAGTTTCTCTAAATAAATTTACAAAAGCTAATCTCTCTTTGGCTTTATGCATTAGAACTACTGTCAAAAACCAATCACATCTCTCTTTCCTATTACAAAGTTTCTTAGTTAATATCAAATTGTGCTTTCTTTTTTATTCAAGCACAGTTAGATGACGCTTTGTATTACTTATTAATATACTTTTATATTGAGTTTACAGATCATAACGCTTATTCCATTATCACCATCCTCTGTTCTATTTTAAATGATGATTTAGGTTGATCTCTATTTCTAGCGGTATTGCAGTCACTCATTGAGATTTATCCACTGCAACAACGTTTCATATTAAAAACACTCATCGAAATATTCTAATTGTGCTTAAATCACATCAATCGCAGCAAACGCATATGCTTATTTTGGAACTTTGTTGACTGATATTTATTAAAGTGTCATATTCAAATCATACTATACTTATTTATATATCATAATTACGCTAAATTGTTATGTTGCAGTCATGTTTCTCAGACAGTATATGAATGTACAGTAGATGCGTATTTCATTTGGTTTAACTATGCTTGCTTTATTTATTTTGCACAGCCTTCCTTTTTACTTTTCATTTTTATATGCTGTTGTCGTGCATGTTACTTATTATTTCTTTATTTTTGTTAATGTTGGTTTTCATGCTCCGATAAGCCAGTTTTATTTATTTACTGATTAAATTGTAATTTGACTTGAGTGTTGTTATTCAAATATTGGGTTGTTTTTACTTCTATGTTTTAACTATTATTTTCTGTTCGCAACTTTGCAAAAAAGCGGCAATGCTCTTTTATTTCTTTTTATTTTCCAGGCTGACACGACTTGCCTTCTTTCTTTGGCTTAATATTTGCCCCGATTTTTTTCCAGCGTTCTTCCGTAAGTTCGGTGGCATGATGTCTTTATATCCATATCCCTCATTCCTTTAGTTCCGCTTGACTGCCTCGAACGAGTTATGACAGCTCCTCACACACCCACACACGCTAACAGGCATACACACAAAAAGAAACCGGGTCCCGCGTCGTTTAGCTCTGTCTGTGTGTCTGTGTCTGTCTGTGTGTCTGTGTGGTCATTTAGCATCAATAATTTACAATCACTTTTAACAATCTCCCCCCAAACCCAAGTTTCCCCATTTTCCTCCCTGACAGCAACTATTCAGCATCCCCTGGGCGCCCGTCGTGGACGGCGACTGGATCCAGGAGGAGCCGGAGATCATGCTCCAGAAGGGAAGAATGCAAAACAAATCGATCATCATCGGAGTCACGGATGACGAGGCTACCATCGTTTTGTGTAAGTCGAGCCCAGACCGGAACAAAAAGAAAAGAAAAAGAGCGAACCATATTGAAAGAATGGGCACTTTTGTCTGTGCAGCACGTGAGAATGCGATTAAACCGATGCAGAGGGTTTTAGGAATCGGCCGTTCTTTTTTGCATTTAGAGGCTTGACATGTGTAAAGCATAGCAGATACGACGAAATGACATTAGGCATAGAAGTAGGAGCATTTGTTTGGCAGACAGACGGGGATCCAGAAAGATAGACAATCCAAGCAAAGAGTGGCGAGTGTGTAACCAGGCAAGCAAGCATTTGAGACTGAGACTGAAACGCGACAAAGAAACAGACACAAACAGACAGACACAGACACACACACACAGGCAAGCAGAAAGACACAGAGACAGACAGACAGACAGACAGACAGACAGACAGACAGACAGACAGACAGACAGACAGACAGACAGACAGACAGGCAGACAGGCAGACAGACAGACAGATAGAGGTGCACAACTAGGCTGCCATATCAAGAATCATACATGCTGAGAATTTATTTTGATTTCCTCTTCAGACAACTTACCCGGGGTGCACGCCAGAGACAAGACCTTCAATTTGACCAAGCAATTTGTCATCAACAAAGTCATTCCCCGCCTGGTGGAAGAAGCCGGCTACAAAAACCCCCGAGAAATTGAAGCTGCCTTGAAGTTCTATTACATCGATACTGCCCGCGAGGAATCGATGAACACAATGCGACAGAACTATGGCCAGGTATTTTACAGTCCCGTGACTAACAAATCCCTTATTATTTATCCATTGTTGCCTCCTCCTATCGATTTGTTATTATTTTATCGTTGTTAAAGATGCTCACGGATGCCATATTTACGTCGGGTGTTCTCCGCTCAATTCGCTACCACTCACAACTCGCCATTCCTACATACTTTTACGTCTTCGATTACCACAGCCAGAACGATAGCCTTCCCGCGTGGACTGGGGCTTACCACGGGGTGGACCTCAAGTATCTTTTTGGATGCCCCTTTGTACTCGGCAGCATGGAGCTCCAAGAGGAACTGGACAAGGTCATCAGCGATCTGATGATGAAACTGTGGATCAACTTTGCCTTGAATAGGTTTGTCCGTCTCTCTCTCTTTCTCTCTTTCTATCTGTCTGTTTGTCCCTCTATTAGTTTGTTTCTTTTTCTGTCTGTCTATCTGACCATCTGTTTGCCTGTCTGTTCGTCTGTCTGTCTATCTGTATCTGTCCGCCTATCTATCTGCCTGTCTGTCTATCTGTCTATCTGTCTATCTGTCTGTCTGTCTGCCTGTCTGTTATTTGTCTTTATGCCTGTCTGTCTGTCTGTCTATCTGCCTGTCTGTTTGTTTATCTGTCTTTATGTCTGTCTGTCTATCTGTCTATCTGTCTATCTGTCTATCTGTCTGTCTGTCTATCTGTCTGCCTGTCTGCCTGTCTGCCTGTCTGTTTGCCTGTCTGTTTGCCTGTCTGCCTGTCTGTCTGTTTGTCTGTCTATATGTCTATCTGTTTATCCTCTCATCAAACCGTCGATTGTCTGTCTTACCAGCGATCCTATTGGGACCAACGACTTCACGCAAAAGATTGGCTGGACTCAGTACCGCTACAGCGACGACAGTCAGTATTATCTCAACATTAGCGCGTCCCTACCGCGCCGCCAACAACACTATCGCCACGAACACGTGGTCTTCTGGAATAGTTACATACCGATGGTGGCCAGTATGGACCCCGATAAGGGCGACTACTCCTCGCCCATTTCTGCGCCCATATCCACCTACTACTCCACGATGATGTGGCTAGCCGCGGCCTTCGCCATCATTTTCTTTATAATTATTGTCATTTTGCTGGTGAAGCTGTGTTGCTACCGGAAGATTGGGCGGAGTCACAGCTATCCGGTGGAGGAGAACCACCGGATACCGCCGCCGTCGCCGGGGGTTCAGCAGCAACAGAACGGGCCCAGTTCCAAGCGGAACTCCGGAAGCTCGGCGACCGGCGGCCGAAGTGCCTCACGATTTTTGCAGCCACCCGAAAAACGCTAATGTAAAATTTGAGCTTTGGTTCTGGGGAGGAATTAGGCGTTCTTTTTTTGCGTTCAATTATCGACAAATCTTTGTAGTGCTCTGTGTATTTTTTTCAATGAAAATTCGACTGCTTGTCAAATAAACCGGTACGGCGAGATTGTTCTGAGGGAATTGAGAACTGCCCAGGAATGAATTCAACAGAGACAGGGCAACTTTTTTGACGAAAAAAAAAACTTTTTTGCCCCTTTTTGTCTAGACAATAGTCGCGCAAACTTTAATTGACTAAAACATCTAAACTGAAACTAAAATTAAACTTCTAGTGATTAACATAAATTTTTGTTTTAGCTTTTTTTGCTTCCCAAAAAAACACTAAGCTAATTTTTTTTTCTCGTCAAGAATTCTAGTAAGCAAAAAATAATTTCGACTAAAACTAAAAGTTTTACAGTGGTTAATGAAAGAACTAAACTAAAAACCGTTCAAAGAAAGTCTTTCAAAAAATTGAAAACTTCATTGTCCGGTGTCCCTTCTATTAACTGTGAGAACACTCAAAACCTCCTATGTCGAATTGACAGGGAAAAACGCATTTTTAAATTACTTTACCGCCACTCGTGTTTATTCTTTTCACCATTCTTCCCTAGATCAACTTCAGAGCATCTTGCTACGAACTGTATGTACATGTACAAATGGCTTTCAAGAAAGCGTTGCTACTGTTCTTAAAGATGAATCTAAACAAAAAAGGAGCAAAAAAGAAACAAAGGTTCAATAAAGTGAAGATCAGACTAACCAAAAAGAGGAGAAAACACTTGTGCGTAAAGTGTACTCGCCACCGTACTCGAAGATCAAACCGGATTGAGCAGTCAGTATTCACAAAACAAATTGGTATCTTTTCAGTCGAAAACGCAAGTTGAAATTTAAAATTATTGAGAACAAAAGAGATGAGCGAGCTTTGACGGAGTTAAGAAAATCGGCATTCTGTCCCTGCCTCAGGTCCGCAAGTTCAAAGATCCATCTGGCAACGCCACATATACACCGCCAGTCTCATACAGCTTCCGCTGAACAAACGTAATAACCGCCTTCATCTTTAGCGCCACGCTCTGGGGATGAGAAATGAAATGGGTATTCAGGCATTTGCAAATCAGGCACAGGCACAGGCACAGGCACAGAAACCGACAGACATCGACGCCGATTCAGACAGACACAGACACAGACACAGACAGACAGACCCACAAACACAGACACAGACACAGACACAGACACAGACACAGACACAGACACAGACACAGACACAGACACAGACACAGACACAGACACGGGCTGCCTTTGCACACGCAGACTTAGATCCAGACAAAGACACAGACAGTCAGAAAAACAAGGCAGCCCAGGCTACGCAGACCTGTTCAGCCGACATTTCATTCACAATCAATGTCCCCGGCTTGCTGCCAAACACCTCCTCATGGTAATCGTGCACCACTTGGGCATACTCCAAGTCCAGCACACCATCGTTCGGATAGCCGCGCTGCTTCATCCGCTCATAGCACAGTTGTGGCGTCGTGCGCAGGTAAATCCAGCCGTGAAACTCCCCAAGCGGTATGATATCCTTACGGTACTGCTTCTCCAGACTAGACATATCATCAACGTTAAGGAACTCCTTGTCGAAATTGGCGGGACAGAATATCTCCATGGCAGAGTAGGCCGAGCGCTCGTACAGCTGAACTGGACCGGTGACGGTCCGCTCCATCAGCTCCTTGTAGCTGTGCAAGACGACACTCTGCAAATCCTTACAGAATCCAGGCGCCTTCGGGCTTTTGTAGAAGCGGTCAAGATAGTCTATACCGTTGAAGTCCTTCCAACGTAACAGAGGCTATTTGGGAGCGAAATAATGAGTTCAAGATAGCTTACAACAGCAACAAATAAAAAGGCAGTCAGACAGACCTACGGAAAGACCGACATTCAGACAGTCAGGTTCAGTCAATCAAGCAAAAAACAGGTATGCAAGCACACAAAACCAAAAGTCAGGCAGGCAAGCAGGCAGACAGACAGACCTTCAGGGAGGCAGACAGTAAGGCAGTCAGACAGATGAACAGGAAGGCAGGCAAGCAGACACAAAGACGCACGTACAGACTCACAGAAAGTCGCACAGACAGACTCACAGACAGTCGCACAGACAGAGAACCAGGAAACCAGACTGGCAGCAACACGAATCAGTTTATCAACGAACCTCGAGGAAGCACTGCCAATGGGAAGTGGACGAGTGTTGTTGGAGGTGCTGGATGAGGGTCGATTTTCCGCAGCCCACACCGCCCTCCAGGACGAAGCGAAGCGGAGTGTTTTCACGGTCAGCCATGTTGAATAATCGGCCCGGTCCGAAGTTGGGGTAATGAAAGCTTCTTGTGCCGCGCGCCTTGCACTTGCAGGGGCGGGTGCGTTGGCATGCTGGATGACTGCGCTGCTTCTTCAATCTACCCACCTTCTCACCGTTAAGTATGTCAATGGAAAGAAGAACAGCGATGAAAGAGGAAACACAGGCCAAAGAATGAAGTCATCGGTGCCTGTGTTAATGCAACTGTTGCAACTTGCAAAGGAACGTGAACCATTGTTTTAAATATTTCGCAGATAAGCGATTAACGATAAGTGCCGTCACACTTTCACCTTGGACCGTGATTTGTGCGTGAGCTCGCACCTTTCACGCACATGTACTACTGTAATTGCAATAACTTAACACACATGTAATAACACACAGATGTAAACCCGAAATTCGATTCGATTCGACGCAATCTTGCCCGGAAAATCAAATTAACTCATCCTGCGTAATGTTTTTTAACATTTAGGACATGCGCCTGGATTCACTTGCATAATCAATTTCCGGTTGAATGCTAAAAACGGTATTCGTTCAAACTGCATACAGACATAAATTGTACAATTACAAATTCATTCCAGTTCAGCTGCGACAAAGTTTTCACCACGCGTCCTATTTAAGAATAAAGTTCTGTTGATTCGGTTTTAAAAGATTTGGGCGTTGCTCCTGCTGAAAAATGTCCGCGTCTCGCTGTCACGTCCAGCTAGTACCGCGGTGCTTTGCCATTTTGAATTTTAGCAAAGTGTGCAAGATTCAGTCATCTTCTAAAATGTAAGCGTTAAACCTATTAGATACTGCGCTTATGTACAGCCCTGATACTGAGTTTTTTTATTTTACAAAAAATAAGAAGTAATAATTAGTGTTATTAATTAAAATATAAGATATTTGTTAATTTTATTGTTTCATTTAATTTGAAGTTATTCTATTTTCTAAATTCTTTTTGCAAAAACGAGGACTGTACTGACTGTGAGTATTCGCATAGAAACAATACTCGAATGACATTATTAGCAGCGGTATTCCCGCTAAATTCCTCAATCTTACCTTTCCAACATAAACCGAATGTAATTTATTTAAAAGAGTTTTGGAAGAGCAAGAGTTTAAGAAATATCAGCTCGTTAATAATCGCATTTGACTGCTGGAGTAAAAATTAATTGATTACTCATTAAAATACAATACATCTTCTTTATCTTATTTATTGATTTAACCCAACAAAAGATATTTCCAGCAGGAGTCATACGTGGTCTCGCTAGAACTTGACAGGGGCCTCTCTGGAGTTCCCGTTCTATCGGCTATTTTGCTCAGATGATAAATAGCCTGTAGACACAGAAAGCGCAAACTTTACACCAGATTTATTGTGTTGCATTTTTTCTTATGAATTAATGACGCGACATAATGTGTGTAAACCTATCATTTATTGATAATAGTGGCAGTAATAATAGTAGTAATATTAGTAATGATATGTTTAAAAAAAATTTAATTTGTGGTAATAATAATAATAATATCATTAATAGTATTACTAATAAAACTAATAATAATAATAATAATAATAATAATAATAACATCATTAATAATATTACTAATAAAACTAATAACAATAATAATAATAATAGCAATACAAATATATTTAATACATTTAATATTCTGTGACTTAAAAATTATGGCGGTTATTCTAACAGCCTGTACACAATACTGTATCTGTATAAATGTCACGTACACAGTACACACGTACTGAACAACACAATGAAGTTCCCGAGTTCGCGGTTCCGAAAGCGTGGAAAAATCGTGAAACAGTTCAGATTCCAATGTACTCCGTTGGAATCTGAAATCTCAACTTTTGAAATATCACATTCCTATCACCCAAAAACGATGTCCGATTTTATTGGCGAAAAATAAATTTTTATTTTCATCACGGAATTAGGCCTAAATAAAAAAAAGTATTTCCAAGTCATTCTGAATTCACACTTGAATAATGCCCCAAGTAAAATAAGCCTCACATCAGCGAGATACGGTTTCGAGACAGAAAGAACGTGTTGGCTGATCCGCTGTTTCAAAACAAAATTTAGACCATTGAGCGAACGAAATTTAGAACATTGAGCGAACGAAAAGAATTGCTTATAAAGTTAGCCATTCATTTTTATAGGATTTACTTGGTAGAAAGTTATGCCACTGAAGAATTTGTAAAGCCGAGAAAAATCATGAAAGCCAGCGTATGTACACTGCTTACTGACTGCCGCACCCAAATGGCCCTATTGGCTACGTGTAGGAGGAGCTACACTACACTCAATTTTTTCACTAATCCAACTACCGTAAATCGACTAATGGAAACGCAATTGAGTCTAAGAAGTAACGGAGATTCACCGTGTCACTTCGTAGAATATCGTCTGAATCGGCTCTGATCCTCGAGGGATTTTCATAAATTGCACCAAGCGGCGCCCGCCGATAGGCGGCGGAAACTGTAAAAGGCCTCATTGAGGGGGATAGCAATGCAAGCCTTTACACCTGTCTGCTTCTGACCCGTTTCAGCAGGCTTCGATTTTACCAACAAATTTCATTGGCTCTTATTAACCAATGATATTCTGCAAAATATTTGCTGGCCAGTCGTATTTCTCGACATTAAACATTAGTCCATTTGATAGCTCCGCCCGCGAGCCGTCAAACGGGCCAATGCTAGCCGTTCATTTCGGTTTTGGCGGGTCAGCTGATTCGGTCAAAGATTTGCCTGATTGTGTGAAGGAATAGGGCACATAGACTACCGATGAGTTCAGGCATTCAGTACCGTATTCCCCCGATCTCAAGGGACAGTTAAACCCCACCCCTTCCAGTCATCGGTTGACTGTTCAATCGGATTCACCGTGTCGTGATTGGTTGAAATTTAAAACCAACTTGGCAGCGATTGATTTATTGATTAAGCGGAATTTCTTGCCGCACACAGTAAATTAGTTGATTTATTGATTGTAGGTGAACAATAGCAGACGGCGATGAACAGTTAAGATCCGGGGTGGATCAAATTAACTGGTAGGGCAAAAAAGTGTCCCTTGAGATCGGGGGATTACGGTATTAGATTGAGTTGGCAGCGCGAAACTCGGCAGTGAGCAATATATATGCAGAGGGACAGAGCAGACAGCTGGACGAGAAGAGACCGAGAACCCAGACAGCTGGACGAGAAGAGACGGAAGACCCAGACAGCTGCAGGGCAGCACAAGAAACAGAGAGCTCTGTCTCTTCCTCTGTGGTTGCAGAGAACGTTCCACAAATGTAAGAAGAGGGATCAAATTACATTAAGACAAAGAAAGTGAGAGAGGAGGAGGCTAGAGGTCTGCAGTCGTCTTCTCATTACAACAGGACTGGATAAAAGTTGGTGCTAGTGGACTGAAGATAAAACATATATTGTCTAAGAAATAATTTCTAACGGAGAAAAATGGTTAAAAACTGATGTTCTACAACTGTATGAGAACTCCCTCGATTGTCAATGTAAGATAGTGAAGGCCCTGCGGTATATACTCTCTTTTTCGAATGGGGCGATTGTTTCCAAGCAACACCCACACTCTAGCGGCAAACATTCAAAACCATTCCACCGCGAGAGATTTTTATTATAATTTTGTTACTACAGAGGGGAGAGAGGAAAGAAAAGGAGTATGCAGCCATGACCGCGGATCCTGATGCTCAAACATGCCTGAAGCCACAATTTCCCTCAGCTCGGATTCCGAGGACTGCCTCTTCCGGGCGCACTGTCACGCCGTGGAGGTCTTCTCCACGGGCTTCGTCGTCCTCCTGGCCTGCATCATCAAGTACTTTCACGAGTTTTGGGGTAAGGCTTACGGCGTTCCCTACTCGCTGGTCGCCATGCTGGTCGGCTGTTGTATGGGCTTTGGGGAGTACTTCACCCGGGAGCACTCGTACGGCCAGAATGTGGCCAAGGTCTTCACGTCGGCACTGAAGCTGCGCGGTGATTATGTGATGCTGCTGTTTGTGCCGCTGCTGCTCTTCTCACCGGCCTACCAGATACCGCTCCACTCGCTACGTATCCTCTGGAAACAGATCCTCCTCACCTCCACTTTGGGCCGCAGTAAGCTTAACAAAATCATCTTCAAATGAAGCATTTCTTGACGGACTGTTCAGCTTGAAAGCGGACTAACTATTTGCAAATAATATTTTCAACATAATCTTGGGTGTAAATTAATTATTTTTGTTTGCTTTGATGGATGATAATAACTAAAAGGAAGTATAAATTATTTATTACTATCTAATGATTTATATTATTTATTATTATTATTTATTATTTAATTATTTATATAAATTATTGTTAGTATTACAAGTTATTTATTATTATTATTTTATTATTTATTATAATTTAAAAGTAATGGGAAATATTTATTTTCATTTGCTTTGATGGGATAATAATTAAAAGGAGGTATAATTTTGGAATTACGCTAATTGGTTGAAGATAAATTTAAAAAATGAATCGATTTCGAATTCTGTTTCGGCGCAGATCATTTATTTAATACTTAAAGAGGAGCTTTAGAGAATAAACGATTTATGGGAAGAATCACAAATCAATTTTTTGAATAAATAATTTATTTCCAAATTTCTTTGAAAGTAAAATATTTATTTCTCGATAAATTGTTGGAATAATTTGGATTTAAATTTTTTATTTGACAGTTTTGGTGGAACATTAATTAAGATTAGTATAATCTTGGAATTAGGCTAATTGGTTAATGATTAATCCTTTGCAAAAGTAAAATGACTCCAAATTATTTTTCGCCGCGAAGATTAATTATTAAAAGTGAATTTGGAGAATGAACTGGATCCGTTTGAGCACAAATCACTTATTTTCAGGTCAATTTTAAGGAAACGTAATAATTTTGATATAAATTGGCCATTGTCATAAAGCGAATAAATGTTTATTTTTACAGCTGGGGACATTGCCTGTGTGGCCTTCTCCAGTACCCTGATGATCGGTTCGAAAGGGCATGTCGATTCGTGGGATGTCCTTTTGGGTTTGCTGTTTGGTACCATCGTCACCACCACCGATTCCATAAACATTGAGGATGCATTAGATAGATCAGGTACGTTCGGTTCGGCTTCTTATTAAAAACAATTGAAACAAAATATAATACAATATAATTCATTCAGCATAGTTTGTCAAGCTAACATTTTTATAGTTTTTGAACACATTATATATACAATGTATTAGTTTTATTTTGTGTTTCCGCATTTTGTAAGCTTGAAACCTTTAAAGCTCCTTTAACTTTGTATGGTTTGTTAGGATGTGATCGGAGTGTGTCAACTCTGATGGCGGCAAACGCTCTCATCGGAAACTGCGTCTCTTTCCTCTGGCACGACATCCTGCTGGACATTATGGTGACGTCGGCTGCCGAATCAGTGGACGCAGCTACAATAATTGTCAATATTATAATGGCTGGGATCGCCGCTCCGGCTTTCGGTACGCCCATGCACGGGTAATAAAATAACACCTGCCTCCATAATGATTTTGATTAGTTTGGGACTTTAATGTATTGTTTTTTCCATCACTGGCGCGGCAGGATTAGCTTGCGGGACCCTCCTAAGCGTGGTGATGAAACGCGTTTACAACTACTGGATTTCGGAGGTTTTGATCGTCATCTGTATGCCGTTCCTCACCGCATGGGGAGGTTACCATTTATGTGGAGTTAGTGGACTGACCTCGGTAATTGCCTTGGGGCTGTGGACAAATTTTCAGAAGGCATCGATCAGTGCAAAGGTCCAAGCCACCGTGGATCAGTAAGATTACTTAAAATATACATGTCCGTCTGTCTGTCTGTCTGTCTGTCTGTCTGTCTGTCTGTCTATCTGCCTGCCTGCCTGACTGCCTACCTGTTTCAATGCATGCCTGACTGCCTACCTATTTGTCTATTTATTCAGTTACAGTGCACCTACTTGCCTAAAGAGCTGTGTCATCATTTGCTTGCTCCTGTCTGTGCTTTTTCTGGCGTGACTCGTGAGACGTGTTATTAATTTTTTTCAGACTGTTGGGAACATTCACATACGTTCTGGATGTCTTTGTCTATATTATGGCTGGTCACTTTTTGGCCCAGTTAACATTCAACATTTCGGAAAAAAACACTGACCATACGTACGAATTTGAATGGACCAAGGAACTAGCAATCTACTTCACCATCTTCGCCTTTAACGTATGGTCCCAGTTGGCCACGCTTAATATCGTCAGGCCTTTGGTATCACGGATGAAGTACGGCTGGGAGCTATATGATTTGCGTAATATCATGCTGATGACTTGGACCACGCCCAAGGGCGCCGTGACGCTGATCGTGCTGAAAAATCTGCTAGCAATAAACGGGGATACTTTGCTGGACACACGAGAAGAAGCTTATCCGGCCTTCAAGTTGAACGTTATCGCAGCGATTGCTCTGTCGCAGGTGTTTCAGGGACTCACTATGTCTCGACTTCTTCGAATCATGGGTGATTTCACATTATATATTGTATATGTACTAATAATTATAACATTAATTGAAAATAATGAATAACTAATAAATTCTGTAAATACTTCATTAATCATAAATGCAGAGAAGCGTGCACAGATATTTTCTAAAGTGATTATATATAAATAGAAGAAATAAAGAGTTTTAGATTAACATATATTTTTTGAAATTATATACTACTGCGGTTACATATATGATTGGTTTTAGCAATGAACGCTGAGCATTCCGAATCGCCGGTCTCTATACTCACCCGAAAGGGCTTCCTCGAGATGATGACGGACTTGCGAAGAGACCAAATCTCCAGTATGAGGCAGGATACTTTATTCACCGATGTCGACTGGAAGATGGTCGCGAAACACACCGAACTCGATCGAAAGGAGATGGGACTCAAGCGGGAAGACAACAACCCAGAACGGCAAATGCAACAGACCAGGGTGCGAAAAAATATCTGCTTTAAGGGCAACCAGGCGCTTTGTTTGAGTTGAAAACTCAAGCCGGTCACCGAACGTTTTAGCAACGAACAATTGTTTTCAGTTTCCAATATGTCTTCCACAGAAGTAGTTTAGATTTGCAAACGTTTACGTTTTGGATTTTGTTTCAAAATACGTCGCGTGACGTCATTAGGTTTCCCTAAACCATTTGGACATTTTTTTTGAAAACATTATTATGTGAATTTCGTCTGAATTACTAAGTTTTGGATAGATACTCAGAGTTTTAACACGCAAGACTCACAAGGAAATGAGACCACTCTGGAGGGCGAATTCCTTCATATCTGTTTGCTGTTACTGATGCACTATTGCCTGGTCTCTTCGATTCCATCGAGAAAATCGGCAGAAAACGAGAACTACTATTTTAAATAAATAAAAACTGACTAGTTTATAAAACTTACCATTTTGATTGAATTAATAAGATATTAAAATTGAATTGAAAACCGATTTGTCCTGTTATCTCGAATTAACACATACTTCTTTAAGAAGAGATAATACGTGACAAGTAGTACAATTTGCTTGTTTGTTTAAATATTTGTTTGCATTTTTCTTATTGCTTGTCTGATGATAGATATCGAAATATATTTTCTCTCGCAGAAATATCAAATCAACGGCCGAGTTCTCACAGCCCAAGTCAAGTGTCCGGACTGCGACAAAATAAGCGCCCTCCCGCGAGAAATCACAGAACTGAATGAGATGGCCATCAGCCGGATCGTCAAGGCCAAGAAGATGTCATTCCGACGCCAGTACGAATCCGGCATGCTGACTGCAGCAGCCTTGAAGATATTAGACAGTTTGGCGGACGAAGCACTGGCTCACATGAAGAACGTCGTCACCGCACGGGACATCAGAAAATACCTTTTTTCGGATTTTGCAGTGTCTATTGTAAGTTCCCTAGAGTGCCGCAGTATACTTGTAGTATTTTTAATTAAGAAAATAGTTCAAAAATTCAGTTTTAGATTGGCAAAAAAATGGAGTGTTTATTTTGCACAAAAAAACCATCAAACTGTTTTTTTAAATCAGGGATAACCTTTTTATTTTTATTAGTACTAATAATGTATTTAAACGCTGTCGGAACCAACTGCAAACATTGCGTTAATATTTCCGGAAAATAATTTCAAAAACATCAAAAGGTCCAATACCATCTGTGATGTCGTTCCACTGCAAAAATTAGTCTTTAACGAAGGAACGGTAAATACCGGAAAATTTCGTCCTAACCTGTTTTCTAAACTATTTACTACATAGAAAATGAATTAAAAATTTGTATAATTTGTATGACTTAAAATTTGTACAAAGGCGAAAAATATCAGGACAATTTCTAGAGGTCAGTGGACCTTATATATTTGGTGGGCAGTAAAAGTTGCGTCTCTCTTTTGGTTGGGTGGGATATATCTTTTGCTTCTATCGTTAAAATCTAGATTAAAACTGCGAATGGGTTACGCATGTTTATTTAGAAGGACACACTAAAAGAGTGCACTTACATATTAATTCATCGCTCACTGGGCAAGCATTGCAAAGTACATAATGTGTTTCCCTCATTTTTCCTCTGAATATTTCGCCCCTTGTTATGTAATTTTACCCTAGTTCGTACGTATAATTTTAGAAAACAAAAATGGGTAAATTGTACTCGGACTACGAGAAAAACCGGGAAAGCCATCTGGTGCCACCCGTGAGCCGTTTTCGCCGCCACATCTTCCACATGGTGCAGACACCTCAGTTCGAGGACACCATCCAGGGAATCATAATAGCAAACGTCATTCTGACCATCTACTCGTTGACCGCCACGCCGGACGACGACAGTGTTGAGGCGCACATAATGACCAAAGTGATGGTCTTCCTCAACCTCGGATTTGGAATGATTTACACGGCGGAAGCGCTGCTAAAGGTACATCAGTATGCAATGACAGCAGCCATGCCGTATTTTGGGCTTTCATACGTACCCCATGAAGGGTATGCATATTTGTGGTAGTATTAGTTAGTAGTTGCTTTTAGAACTTAGTATTTTCCTAGTTGTATTTTTCAGTTGTACAGAGTGTTTATTTAGTAGTTACGTAATTGTACTTTCTAATTGTAGCTTTTAGTTTGTATTTATGTGTTTTTAATTAAGAATTTAAATGCCATTTTTACTTAATATGCTCAACTCCCTGAGCACTGAAAACACAAATTGACCGTGCTGAATCTTGATTCACAGTGGCGTTAACAATATACTAAAGTACCGGTACCGCACACCGCTGTGCTTTAACTCTTTGTTTTAGGCTTTCAGATTGTCCGCGAGTGTTTTTTCTCGACAAGTTTCCAACTGGCTGTTTTTTTTAGTTTTCCAAGCCCGCCTTCCCAAATATCAAACTATTTGTATACATCATTACTTTTAACGCCCTGATCCGACCATATTGTATGACAAAGACAATCATTAGCCTTGTAATAAGAAATTGTATATTCATGGTCAACGTGTGATATTACGTTGATATTAATTCACAACTATTTTTATGAACCGCTAGAACTAAAATTACAGCGAAGTAATACAAATTATAAAATACAATTAGAAAGTAACTACGTAACTACTAAATAGAAACTAAAAAATCACTAAATAAAAATACATAAATAAATAATAAAGTACAATTAGAAAGTAACTACGTAACTACTAAATAAAAACTACGAAATCACTAAATACTAAAGACAACTACAAACTGTAACTAGTATCTTTTATACATACACCCTTCATGGGATTCATACGGCTATGTCATTATACGTGATGCATTTTTGGGCACACAATCATACACGAGAATGCTACCACATTTCTAGCCAGTCGTTTTTGGGCCATATTTGCTGAAACTTAGCAGTTTTATTATAGTGGGACCTTTTTTACTATATATTAATTATACTTTTTATCATGTTTATTCTATAATTATTTTTCTATATTATTTTCCTCTATACATTAATTGTAATTTTTTTCATTATTATTTTTATTATATAATTAATTTTCTATATTATTATTTTTACTATATGCGAATTATATACGAATCCAGAAAATGTTATTTTAATGTACTGCACAATGTCTATGCATTGCACGAGACTTTTTTGTATATACAAGTGCAAGTCTTGTACTGTACAACGTTTGTCAAAGATATATTGTTAGTATATATTAAGTTTATTTTAGTCTGTTCTTCCTATTTTCGACATATTATTACATATCCTGTATATATTTTTGGCTATAAACAGATGGTGGGGTTGGGAGTGAAGCAGTACTTTGGAAAGTCCCTGCTTACCTGGAACAAGTTGGACTTCCTCATTCTCCTGCTGACTTATATGGATATCATTTTGGACACCGTCACACTGATTGATCCCGGATTGCTGAGTAAGAATGCACTGGGGGGCCTGAACCCGGCTGCCGTGCGTGTACTTCGCTTAGTTCGTATACTCCGTGCCAGCCGGGCTCTTCGTTTACTAAGGGTAAGCAAACACGTGTAAAGTTTATTTTTGCATTATTTTCTTTTTCCCTTCACAGAATACATCTTAGTTTGTACCTGGATTTATTGCTAACAATTACTTCCGATATTGAAATTTCATTTAATGACAATTGTTTAGCCATTGACACCGCACATTCTCAATTTGATCGACATCTTCGTGACCGGACACCTTTATGAGGCCTACAACGTGGCGCGAGGCTTCGTCGTCGCCCAGGAGGAAGTGTCACTGGTGATGAATCAGCTGGTTTCGTTCCAGCCGATGGCTATTGGTTATCGACTCGAGGCAGAGCAGGATGCCCGTGAAATAGCCCACGAAATAGGAGTGTTGAATCAGCAACGACCTGACATTGCGACGGCTGTGAAAACCCGTCAAGCTATTAGAACGATTTTCAACACAATCGTAGGAGCCGTTCTTCAACTAAAACATCAGGGCATCCTGGAAGAAAACGAATTCGCTAAAATCGACAATGTAAGCTCCAAGGCAGTTTGCCTGTCTATCTGTCTCTCTGTCTCTCAGCTTCCCAATCTGTCTAGTAGTCTGTCTGCTTGTCTGCCTCCTTATCTGTTTAAGTGTGTCTGTCTTAAGCACGCGCTTTCATTGCTTCAGGGACTTGAGATTTCAATGGAAAAAATTGGCAACCTCCCGCATCGCATGCCAATGCGCAACCCGGAAAGACGGCTCCGTAACATGCCTTGGGTGTCCGGGGATGAACACATCTTTCAAGTGCTCCGGCACTGCTATCAAGAGCGGTCTTTTGAGATTGGCACGACCTTCCTCAACGTGGGCGCCGTCGCAGACGGTATCTACGTCATCATCAACGGCCTCGCCCTGCTTAAAACCCCAAACCTCACCAGGGATAACGAGAAACTCGGTGAAATCTACAGCACCGATAACATTAAGACCGTTTTTGATGAATCATCCACCACTAAAAAAGGCAAGGTGGAGAACGTCGAGTACGCTCTCCCGGGAAACGCCCTCAATGAACAGGCTCTGCTGATTGGTTTCCCAAGGCGGTCCTATGTTGTGGCAGAGACCAAGATTGATACCATTTTCATCCCGGCGGACAGGATTTTTGAAGCATTTAAATTGGCTCCGGAGCTGGAGAAGCAAATGTGGAAGCATATTGTCGTCTCAGTGGTGATCAACATTGAGCTGCGAATGCATAATTTTTCGGTAGTTTTTCGGAAGAATAAAACGGCACAAATCTCTGTTGTCTGTTGTGTCTGTCTCTATGTCTGTGCCTGTATCTGTGTCTGTGTCTGTGTCTGTGTCTGTGTCTGTGTCTGTGTCTGTGTCTGTGTCTGTGTCTGTGTCTGTGTCTGTGTCTGTGTCTGTTTCTGTGTCTGTGCCTCGCTAAGTCTGTGTCTGCGTTTGTGTCTGCATCTGTGTCTGTGTCTGTGTCTGTGTCTGTGTCTGTGCCTGAATCTGTCCCTGTCTCTGTCTCTGTGTTTTCGTTTGTATTGGTGCCTGTGCCTTTGTATGTTGTCTGTCTGTTTACGTATGGCTTAGCAATTAAAGTTTGGTCAAATCATAATTTTTTTAGGAATCAAGTTATACCGATGAGAAAATGCGTCTGTCAGGCGGAGTCATTAGGCTGGTCTCACCGGGGCAGATTGTCGCGGAACTGGACTTCGCTGATGTATTCTTGATTGTGGGAGCCGTCGTGGACTTGGGCACCGGTAGACTCCATCGTGCGCCCTCGAAAATGCCGAACGCCACAAAAACCGTCAAGATCAAAAGTGGTCGTGCTGTTTCCATTGATCAGGTATTAGAAACCATCTTTTATACATGCGTTTCTTTGACATTCGTGCAATTTGAATACACAAGACATCCTATAAACATTCAGATAATTATCATATTTATGGATATATTGAAATACATCTATTTGCAATATATAAATAGAAATATATAACATAACTGCACACATAAAAATACATTCTTAAATACATGACTATGTCGAAATATCAATATTAATAATATTAATTTCAGCATAGTAAAATGTATATATTTATAATATATATAGAAATATAGAATACAGAAGGAAATATAATTTTTCACGCAAATAAAATGTATGTGTTTTTTACTTTGGCGATTTTGTTGGCGATTTTTAGTCCGGACGGGTTCTCTATCCCGACTACGCTGTCTTCTTCCTCGTCCCTCAAGACGGCATTGCTATTGAGGAACCGACAATCCACACCACTCCGCCGGACCATTCCACAGTCGGAACCTTCAATTCCATTGTACGAGTATAAAAAATCTGAGGAACCATTTTCACACATACAAAATTAGCGGACAAATTGCCCCCAAGTCTGTAGTAATTATTTCCGGCTGTTCACAATTACAGAACCAATTCCGAGCGTCAGTCGTCCAACGGATATTGCAGCAAGAACTCCCGGATCAGACTAACCTTAACTTGTAGGTACCATTGATTGATTGTCAATATGATAAAAAATGTTGACATAAATAATAAAATTATTAATATACTTTTCTATACAATTTATAATACTAGTTTCTCACTGAAACCGTCTTAATTTTAAAATAATGACAATGTTCTCCAGAATTTTAAATTGAATTAAAATAGAATGTAAATCACCGCTTGTGTCATATTTTATAAATTTAATTTAATTACAAATCGGCATTTTATCACCCCCATAGTTTTAAATTAAATTGTAAAGTTTTTAATCATTTAATTATTTAATTACAAGCCTATCGTAATCTATTTTATATCATTGAACTTAATCTAACTAAGACTTATTTAAATGATCAAATTCAACAATCGATGGCGAACAATTTATGTAAATAATAAATAACTTATTTATCATCCGTTGAATGTTACTGTAAATTAAAAAATATTTTCTGGCCAGCTGAACCCATTTTTTAAACTATGTTAAGGTCAGTGCCAAATGTTCCGTCCAGTTGAGTTAATAAAATAAAATCAGTTAAGTTGGTCAGTTTTCATCTTTACATTAATTCATATTTAATTTTCATTAAATCAGTTCAGTTAAATTTTGCATATTCAGTATCAGTCAGTTAAAATTATTCTGTCAGTTGAACCATTTCTCGTTAAATTAAGTTCAGTTAAATTCTAAATTTTCAGCTAAGTTAAATTAAATAAAATCAGTGAAGTTGAATTTTTTTCATTTTTTAATATTAATCAGCTAAAAATGACGTAAATGAAAATTAAATAATTAAAACGTATGCTGAAACAGATTGGCAACAGGCACGCAAACCTTCAACCGTGTGGAGACCAAGGTCTTCCTCCCTCGGACGTCCAATACCGCTGCCGCTAACCCATTCGCCAACGATGAAAGCGAACTGCAAGCCGCTCTGGGTCGCGCTCAAGCCACCCGTCGTGTTCGTACCGGATCCGTGTCCGCCTACGGCAGCACCTCGGCTGCCCTTCAGATGGCCATGACTGGGGAGCAACACATCCGCCTCAAGGTCGCTGGATTCCGACGCTCCAGCTCGATCAAGCCACCGCCCAACATTTACCACCTCCACACCGTGCCGGAAGAGGAGCGGGACTCGGCGGATCAGCACCAATTGATCAGCGGAACACTCCACCACCGGTTAGTGTCGCTTTTTAAATCACACAATTTTGAATTTAAATTTAACTTTAATTAAATCCAAAAAATATTCAATTTAAACTTTAAATATGGAATTAAATTAATTTTAATTGGGGAAAAGCTGAATACATTAATGAAAATTTTAAATTTGGAATTAATTAAATCTGAAAATATCAAACTGAATTTATCAAAATTATTACATTATTAAATTGAAATTATCTAAAACTAATTTAAATTTTAAATTTGGAATTAAATTAATCCAAATTGGGCAAAAGGTGATTTGAAATAAGAATTATGAATAAAAACTCGTCGGTATAGCATTCTTCATTTGACTGATTTAAAATCGTCTCGATTGATTTAAGATTAAATTTGCACTTACTTGCAAAATTTGAAAACACCTCTGTTGTGTGTGTGTGTGTGTGTGATAAAGAATCACAGGACCTTCCTGTGAAACCTCCCTGTACGGTTAATACTTTATTAATTTAAATTAAAATACTAAAGAAGAAAATTAATGTACTGCAAGTCTCTGTGCACTCACGGTTTATCATGCATTCACATTTCAACAATATTGAAATTATGTTTTGATTCGGGTTAAAAAAATTAAGCGTATTTGAACGAGCTTGCTACAATTTTTATGTGAAGTCGATTAACAAAAAGGGGAAAATATTTATTGCGCGTGTGATGTGAAGTTAATATTTAAATCGGAATTCAAAAAACTCCATAACTTCTCTGATTTAAATTAGTACGCTTCATGGTCGGTTAAACAAGTATAAAAAAAATTATTGCATATCGAAAATTCCGTTAAAATCTGTCTGATTTTAGAATTTCAGCCATAACTCATGATTACTGTATTCAACTTATTTTCCATGTTACAGTTCTACAAGAGAATCAAATTGCAGAAAACTTTGCTACAAAATTACAAGACATATTTTATTATTCGCTTCTCGGGGTCGAATTAAATAATACCGAAATTGTTTGAGTCAATTTCCTTTCTTTTATTTGATTTTAATTTAATTTCCTATGTACAGGTACTCCTTGACGGATCATCATGAAGTCGTGTCACCGTCTGTATCGTTTGAGCAGTCCTCGCAGCAACTGGTACAGCAGTCCTCGTCCATTCACCGCCTGCCTGTTCCGGTGGATCCCGCGCGAACGCAAAAGTCCACCAGTCCCACCTGACCGGTGTGGACAGTGTCCGGTCACGGTTGCTGTCTGTTTGCTAGCAGCATCTTCAGCCGGGCGAAGGACCTGTGCAGTCAGAGTCTGAGCACCATGACATAGTGCTTCGCAAAATAGACATGACCGAATGTTTGTTACTTGTTAGCTGACCTGATCGTTGCCTATGTTTGTAGTTTGTGCAATATACGTTAATCTTCTTTCTATATGTGTTTACAAAGTACTGTGCAAAATATCATATCTTTAGTCTGACGGTCTGTCTGTCTGTCTGTCTGTCTGTCTGTCTGTCTGTCTGTCTGTCTTGTATGTATATATTCTCTGCAATAGGGCCGTTATAATGCAATTATAACTGAAAACGAGAGACAACATTCCAGAAGGTTGGACATCTGCAAGTGACAGCTAGAAAGGGACTCTATCGATATTGCAGTTAAACAGCATGATGTACGTTGTTCTTCTAGAAATATTTATCTAAATCGCGATAGTTCAACGTTCGTAGATGCGAGGCAGCGGCAGCGGATTGCGTAGCGCCTCTATGTGGTACCATAGAAGAGAAAAATGTCAAACACGGAAAAGGTGGAGGGGGTTTCAGTAATCCTTTCTGGTTCGTCCGTAGTTGCTGGATCCAGTGTTGTTCCAAATAACGTGATCAAACTTAAATAAGATGTTGAATTGATTTAAAACCATTGCAGACAAGTTTATGTAAAAAAAACATTTTACTTATCCGGTATTTAAAGAAACGGCACATGTTTCAACATAAAACAATCAACCAATTACCATAACGGTACACTTCCATTTGGAAGTTTACACACGTGGCCACAAGACAGCGCTATCCGAGTCAAGCTGTTTACCTCGGTTGGCGTGCACCTAGCGAGCTAAATGGTTTGACTCGGGTAGCGCTTTGTTGTGGCCACGTGTGCACTGGATTCGTATTCTGTGTGATCGTCTCATGGATTTAGAAATCCTTACCCAATTCCCATTCTATCGGTTTGACTATATCAGCGATTGAGAAATTTCTTCGTCGTCCAATCGTTCGTATGTAATTTAGATCCATTTCTATGGCAGACTGATCACGTTTCTCGCGGAGTCATGTGGAGGGCGACATTGGGAAGTAAGTCTGGAGGAGACGGATAAAATACATCCATTTTACTCATCCATTTTACTCATTGCGGGTCGCCGGCCCGAAACTTTTCCACCGTTTAGTTTTCCGCCTGGCACTCAATTATTTCGTACACTTCTCTCATTTTAGGAATTGCAGGAGGTCTGCTGCCCGGGCTTCGAGCTGCTCCGGCGAATTGCAAACCATCGACCCCGCACTTGGTAACACAGTTAGCCATTAATCCTGCAGTTAGCGCAATTCTCCCCGCAAATATTTCCGCGGCACCTTTTTCCACTCTCCTCTCGAGAGGAGGAGGGTCCAGCATTCTTTTACAAAGGTAAGGCACCATCGTTCCTGCCGAGGGGGGACCGCATTTCTCCACATCGAGAACTATTACCTTTTGTATTGGTGATAGCAGTTGATTGATTGATTGGGGGATTGATTGATTGATTCATTCATTCATTGATTCATTGATTGGTTGATTGATTGATTGATTGATTGGGGGATTGAGTCTCTTTGCCATCAATCATTTTTCTTAAGATTACTGATTCATGATGCTCACCTTTGCGTTTAGTTTTTATTTCAATCCTTCCAGTTGACTGACACTTTCTGTTTCCAGTTTTGTGGCAAGTGTCTTTGGCTGATTGATTGATGTCCGGTAGCGCTCGCTCCCTTGCGGATGATTTATCCCCGGGCCAGAGTCCAGGGTCTTGATCGATCCATCCATCGAGAAAATTAGTTTTATTTAAATTTTTTATTATTGCAAGAAGGTGTTTGATAGCGCATTATTTTATTTATTCAATAAATGTAGCTACAATTAATGAATTGTTTTAACGTGGCACTTGACAAATTTAATTTTATTCTTGCGATAAATATTATATTACCGTGCACGATGTCTTGGCTTGAAATATTTTCCATTTTCCTTAAAACTAAAATCGAAAAGTTTTTTTAAAAATATTTTTCATAAAAAGTGGCAGGAGAGAAATTCCTGGCTTTCGGCCACAGAAATGGCTTCAGTTTTAACTGAACAGATTCTATTTAAATTAATTTAAAATTAATTTAAAATTAGTTTAAAATTAATTTGAAACGTAACAACTTAACTGAGTTGATTTAATTTTATTAATTTAGCGTTGGGCATTGAACTGATTATGAATATGGTTTGAAAAATAGCTTCAACTGATCGGATAATATTTTTTAGGTTGGCCATTAACCGAATGGAACCGGCAGCCGGCACGCCGACCCCCACGGCCGCGAGCGTCATCGTCCCCCAGCGGAACTTCACCAAGATGCGCATGTCCGACGGGAAGAAGGTGTCCGACCCGTTCGTCCTCCAGCGTTTCTACCGACTGGCATGGGGTGGCTGGATCAAGCGCATTGCCGGCTGCAACAAACGCGTCTGGCAGAAGAGCCGTCGGGAGCGACGTCGTCGGGAGCAGCACGTTTTCGTCAGCGGGCACTTTTGCAAAATGTTCGACCACATGGTGACCCGGGACTACCGCAGGGAGAAGTACTACGTCGATGACATCTACGAGCCCTACCACAGGCGGAATAACTTGACCCATCCGTACTTTGTGCCGCAACAGGAGCGGCTCTACACCAAGATGACGTTCCCGGAGTTGAGCGCGACTGCGCTGGCCACGAGAAAGACTTTAGACAACGTGACATGATTGCTTTCGGCTGTGTTTGAGTGTTCTTTTGATTTGTGTATAGTCGTAGTGCATATAGTTTTGTGGCGGACTAGAAGTCTTGAGGGTTGGCAATAAATCTCGTCGTTCGTCGCAGGCATTGCAGGCACTACTCGCCATCGTCGTCGTCATCCACTTTGACTGCATCAACAGCAACGCATTCCGACTAATCCAAATCGTCGCTGTCGTCATCAGCATTGCACTGAATCTCCGCTTGGGCGATTTTTTCACCACCGGAGTCGTCAAATATCTGTCCGCGCAATTGCTGATCCTCCCCGACTTGAGTCTGATGGGCGGAATCCTTGGCGGAAATGTCCGCAGCAGTTGCTGCGCTGCGGATTGGGTTTTCAATGCACGGACCGATTCAAAAGCCTGAGCGTGGTCCTGCGTGGAATTCTCACCATCGTAGGGCACAACGCCGCCCACTACGGAGACGTGGAGAACCTATGGTTCGGTACATTATCGTTTTCGTCAGACAAACGGACGGACATATGGATATAAGACACAGTCAGACAAACAGATAGAGAGGCAAGACGGGCAAAAAGACACTCGGGTAGACAGGCAGACTTGACTCGGCTCCGCAAAATCATCTTGTATAAAACCAAGCAGACAGATAAGAAAGGTGAAGAGCTTAATCACAGTGGCCAGCCAGGGACTTCCCGAGGAGACTGCATCAATCACGATTCAAGAACCAGAATTCGACCAACTCGGACAACTTGCATTTTCACAACTTCACTCGATAAAAGTAAGACACCAGCATGACCACAGTAATACATTCCGTCCGCGAACTAACAATGAAAACAAAAACATTTGAAATAGAAAGGGGACGGTGAGAACTGTCGAAGCAGTCTTTCCATGTCCTTCTCGTTAACGACATCACCAGAACGCTCCCCAAGAAACCGGCAATCAATCTCGACCGTCTTTTCACCCCGACTTCAAACCGAAAGCAAATTAACACATCAAACAGCTGGAAGACAGAAAAGGAAAATCCGTAGAGGACGGGATCAGGCACGACTTCATTGTTGTTGCTGCTCATTCAAACCCATCGGTAAGTCCTGGCTCGCTTCGCGGTACCGCCGTTGCCGTTGATGGAGCCGAGTTTGATGGCGACCGCGTCGCTTCCGGACCGACGACCGACTCCGGCCTGCTCTCTCCGTTGTCGAACCAACTGACGTGAGGAAGCGTACGCCTGTTCCTGTCCAACGTCAAACTGAGCTCGACTAGCAGCAGCTTTCTAGAGGGTGAAAAACATTACATGCAGCACGTTTCTTTGGGAGGTTCAGCCAATTTAATGGCCCTGGTGAGGATACTCACCCTTCGTCGGTGATGGCGACCGGAATGCCGGCGATGTGATATCGCAGAATTTTCTAGGTCCAGCTGAGGCAACGGAACAGCATTCTGTAACGAAAGTTAATATTTTACTGAGACAACAATCTTGACTTCGCGTCTGCCTTCGTCTATTCTGGTCTGTCTGTCTGTCTGTCTGTCTGTCTGTCTGTCTGTCTGTCTGTCTGTCTGTCTGTCTGTCTGCGCATGCTTCTCAATTTGTATCTCTACCTGCCTGTCTGCCTGTCCACGTGCCTGCCTGCCAATCAGCTTAAGTTTACCTGCTGTTTTTTAGGGTTCAAGACGTCTTCTTCCTCATCCTCGTCCTCTTCGTCATCATCGTCATCATCGCCCGCGGCAGTATCCGCCTGCGTCAACTTCTTCACCGCTTCCGAATCTACCACATGTTTCACCTTCTCCACCCTTTCCTTCTTCGCACCGGCGGGGGCGACAGAAGTCGGTAGGGAATTTTTCACATCAGCCACCACATCCTTCTTCTTCTTGGCCCTGAGAGAATTAATTCCTTCCCGACTAGGCGAGCCTTTTTTCTTGGCATCATCATCATCATCATCATCGTCGTCGTCATCGTCGCCATTGCCCTGGTGATGATAGTGGCAGAAAAATACATGATTCAAAAATATATTTTATATCGTTTTGAATAATATAACAGAACATATTTTCATTATATTTAAAAATCACCAATATATGAAATTCCAATATAGATATCTAAACAGAAACGCAAAAATAAATACAAAAACATAATAAAAGTATACTAGTGCTTTATAGTTGAAATACCTGATGAAGCCGCAACATGGCGTCCGGGCTGACATTGATGTTGAGGGTGAGAAAGTTGCGCACACTTGTGTCGGATGGGCGGCGATCGTGTTGATCTGTGCCGGGACTCCGCAATCCCATGGAGTTCGGCAGGGGAATCGGATTGGAGGGGAATCGAGCATGGCGAATGCGTGGTGACCGATGGCGTCGCTTTTCCGGTCCATTCCGACGTTCTGCGTTTTCGTGAACCGCTACGCCGGGTTGGAGAAACGGGCCAAGGACGATTTCTTTGAGAAAGTTGATGTCTTCCTAGACGGGGAAAAAACGCCTTAATCTGATTGTCCGGGGCGCTCGCGATGGCAAGATCTGCAGAAATGTATCAAAGAAACTGACAAATCAACAACAGCCAGACATGCAGAGACAGACAAACAGACAGAGAGAGGCAGACAGACAGACAGACAGACAGGCAGACAGGCAGACTGACTGACAGAGAACAGGCATCAACATAGAGACATGTTGACAAACCTGTGGCGCATTTCTGTGAACCCTTTCAAACCAATGTCGCTGAACAGCCTAAACCAACGCAAAACCCCGAACATTACTCGCAACCGCACAACCCCATTTTAATATTGCCTGGAACCTGTAACCTACCCTTCGAGGTTGATCGAACAGTTTCGACAACTCCGTAGCAACGTCCGCTGCTGCCTGATGCCTAATTGCCTCATTTGCCGCTTGATTTGTGTGCATGTCATTCGCGTCCATCTCCTGATCGTCCGCCTGGCCGACAGCAGCATCATCTTCCTGCGACGAGGCTCGATCGGGATCGTCGTTATCGTCATCCGCCAGCGTCTGCAAGTCCTCCTCATCAGTATCCTTCGAAACCGGTGTGGGTGTCGGCGAGGCAGCGGCAGGAGCAGGGACCGGTATTTTGCCCGGAGAAATAGGCACCGCGACGGCCACCGGAGCGGGTCGCTGCTTCACAGTAACGTTGGTGGAGACGACTGAAACGGAGGCCGTCGCAAGGGGCGCTGCCGTCTTGACTGGCGCAATACGAACCGGTGGTGGTGGTGGTGAAGGCGCAGCAACCGGTTGGACAACTGGCACCTGCACGGGGGCATGAACGGCCAGGGGGATCGGAAGCGATGTCGGAGGTTCTCTAATTGGCGTCCGAATTAGCTCGCGGATTACAGGTGTGCGGGTCTTCAACGGAGCCGTTGGTGCCAGTGGCAGCGGGAATCTGTCTGGGATCTGAAAACCAAGAGGACGGAATACAAAAATCGTTCGTCAAACCGACCGGCGGTGATGCAATCTAGTAGAAAAATCATTACACAGGCCGGCAGTGTCAGTGCCAGACACGTAGGCAACGACTAACGGCAGACCGGCAGATAAAAAGGCGGTCAGGCTGACACCAGGCAGACAGTCAAATCAATAGCGAGCCAGAAGTACAATGAGACAGATAGGCCGGCGGACATAATGGCAGACGGACAACCAGCCAGACAGACAGACAGACAGACAGACAGACAAGCAGGTAGCCCACCCCACAGACCGAAGAGAGGCACACATAAAATCCGACATACAGAGTACATCCAGGCAGGCAGACATAAAGGCATGAAGCGAGGAAAGAAAATAGACAGGACAGACAGACAAAAAGACTGGCTAAGAGAGACAGAGAGAGGGAGACAGACGGACAGACAGTCAAACATACAGACAGAAAAACATCATCCACACGAAAATAATAATGTCTGGTTAAATATCTCACTCACCGGTGCAGTACGAACGAAAGTTGACGCAGGCGTGGCGCTACCGGCCACCATCCCGGTTGGAAAGCCAGCACCAGGCATGGTTCGTTGCTGACCGTCATACTGACCAACCGGAGCTGCGTCGTCCTGAAACAGAGCATCGGAAGCGGCCACGGAATCCACGTCTTCAACCACTACATCATCACCCGAAACAACATCTCCTGCAGCGGCAACAACACCACCATCACTGTCGTCTCCGTCATCCTGAAACTGAGTGTCAGACGCGGCCACCGAATATGCACCGGCCATCGACCCAGCTTCCCCAACAGCGGCACCGCCGTCATCACCATCGTTGTCGTCCTGAAACTGCGCCGCGTTACTGTTGGAAGCATCAGCCAAACTGCTCTGATCCACATCCAATGACTCGGTTTCCGTTTGTGTCCCTGCGATGGCGTCACTGTCCAGGTGACTCTCGACAGCACCGGTTCCGGACTCTTCCAACTGAAAATTGTCTTCAACGGTACCTTGCTGTTGGCCCTGAACACCAGCCTAAAACATAAAGGAAAGTTGGAGCACATGATCAACAAGGGGGTGCTGACAGACAGACAGACAGACAGACAGACAGACAGACAGACAGACAGACAGACAGACAGACAGACAGCAGCAGACAGGCAGGCAAACATAACGACAGAAAGATAGACAGACAGACTGACCGACAGATTGACCGACCGACAGAAAGACAAGCAGAAAGATAAGCAGAAAGACAGGCAGAGAGACAGAGAGAGAGACAGAGAGACAAAGAGACAGACATACCTATACCGATAGGCATAAAGCAAGGTAGACAGACCGTCAGACAGTCAAACCACAGACATACCGCTGAATAATCGCCATCGTCATCGAATGATTTCTTATCTGCCTCGGATGTGTCTGCATCGTCATCGTCCAACCGAGCTTGATACATCTCAGCTGAAGCGTTCTCAGTTTGAGCGTCAGACTGGACCGTTTCCCCGTCACCGGCAACCGAACTCTGATAGTCATCGTCATCATCCAACGCAGCTGCTTTTTCTGTCTGTTCCAGAGCGACAACTTCCATTTTCCCGCCCTCGTCGTCGTCATCGTTATCCAGTTTAACTGCAGCATCAGCAACGGATTTCGACTTGTCCCCGTCGTCGTCGTCATCACCAGTATCAAACTGCATCTCTGCATCGGCGATTTTTTTATCACCGGAATTGTCGAAAATCTGTGGGAGCAGTTGTTGGTCTTTCTTGACTTGAGCCTGATGGGCGGATTTCTTGACGGCAGTGTCTGAAGTAGTTTGCTGTGCTAAGAATTTGGCTCTCAAAGCACGGACCGATTCGACAGACTGAGCGGCGTCCTTCGCGGCATTGTAATCATCCGAGGCTGAACGTCGTACACGGATCCGACGGGAGCGTGGGTAATCTCTGGTTCGGTACACTTCTGTTTCTGTCAGATAAAAACGGAGCCCACCGATAAAAGAGTCAGAAATTAATACAGACAAACAAATGTGCAGACCGACACAGACAGATAAACAGACAGACAGACAGACAGACAGACAGACAGACAGACACATATGGAGACAGGCAGAAAAACAGGCAAACTAACAAACATCGGGATAGAGAGAGAGAGCACTAGAGATACAAACAGAAACAGTTAAAAGTACCAACCCACCTCTGTAGTCATCATCGCCCTCAAACGCTTTCTCTGAATTCTGAAAAAAAGAAAGGACGAAATTAAAAGCAGGAGCAGCACTAATGCGCAATCACGCCATCATTTCCGTACATCTTCGTAGTCGTCATCATTATCGAAATCCATTCTTTTACGATCCTTCGCACGGTCATTATCCTCCTCACCTTCTCTTTCACTTTCTCGTAGGGCATGCTTCACGCTCTCATGCTAAAAATTACATTTTTCGCTATAGTTCACCAACTGATGTGGCCACCACTTTGAATTGAAAAGTGACACTATAATAACAACGAGTCTCCTACGCTATCATCCGGATCGTCACCATCGTCGCTATCGAAATTCGAACGACGGCCCATGGCTTTTCGATCGTATTTCGACGACAGCGAGTCGTCGTTGTTCGAATTTTCATTCTGTTGACCACGAATATTGGTCAAATATCCTGTGCGTTTAATTCTTACTTCTTGGTGTTTGCTGTCAATCAATCTAAACTGTCTTCTAGAAGACCATAAACTATCCTTCATACATTCGCCGATTCGTACCAAATAGGAGGTACAGACAAAAAGATAGACACATACAAGGAGACAGGTAAAGAGGCACATAGGCAGCCAGATAATCGGATAGATTGGCAGGCAAGCAGCCAAGCAGACAAACAGACAGACAGACAAACAGACAGACAGACAGACAGACAGAACAGGACAGGACAGGACAGGCAGACAGACAGGACAAAGACATTGCCAAAATCAATTTCGCGACGTGGGGTTCACAATTCAGCCACTTGGTTTTCCTGTCTCAATGAATTCCATAAATATAATATTTGCGCAAACTCACCTTTGTGTATGACGTATCAGGAGGTACGAGATTCATTTCCTGAAACAAACAACTCCTATCGCCCATTTCTCCCACAAGGCAACGTCTTTTAGTATAAGAAGACCGGATGACTACCCGCCAAAAAAAGCAAATCAGTCCTACCTCTTGAGTTACCAAGCGGCGCCGCCTATAGACAACCAAGTCATGTATCGTGGAGTTAGCCGTGGTCGTCGTGTAATTGGAAAATCTCTCCGTCCCAAGAGGCTCAATATCGACCTTCGACAGAACAACCGACTCATTTCCAACAGTCCCATTAGTCCACGATGAGCTGGAATTGTTTAAATGAGACCGAATCCAGGGGTACTTTCCCAGCACGGAAAAATTGGACGCCTTCCAGTTGTCCTCCGGTAACTCTACATAATCCTCGTCACCGTCGTCCTCAGAACCGCGGCCGACTGAAGCCATGGCTGACGCTTCCGCTAACGATCCCGGGGCGACGTCGCTGACTTCCCGGTCTTGCAGCGTGCCCTTCTCCAACTGGACGAGGACAAGACGTCGTCGTCATGAACAACAATTCAACAATTCATTATTCCACGTTCCCTGATCAACAGACAGACAGACAGATAGACAGACAGATAGACAGACAGATAGACAGACAGACAGACAGACAGACAGACAGACAGACAGAGAGCGCTAAATCAGCCTCAGTTATGTACCAGGTCGTCGAGTCCGTTTATAAAATCGAAAACATTCGGATGAAAAACGTAATCATCCCTCGGTGAAAGGTTCCGCGGTCTCACTGCCGCGGAGCGTTCATCAAATGAATCTTCCGTCTGCTCCAACGCATCACTCCACCGAGATTGTACCGGACTATGATAAAATTTGCTCGGCTCCGCCAGCGCCACCGGAGATTTGGCCAATTCAACCGGGCGGAGGATCTCATCCGCGGTCGTCTTCCACCGCTCCGCCAGCACATCCGCATAACTCATTCTATCATTCCTATTCGCTTCCAACTCCGTTTGTACTGACCGTGTCAATTGCTCCCCCAACATAAATGCAACCGGGCGTCTCGCCTCTACCTAAATCCACAGAGAAAATTAAAAAGAAAATCAAAAGAAACACCCAAGCAATCAACCATTCAAGCGAGAAAACACGAAAGTAAAACGCGCGCATCTTCCACACCTGGCGTGAATTCCCTCGGCTCTCGAGAGTGCGCAACGTCAACGGGCCGTATCTTGAATTTTCCCCTCCCCGCGGCCCTGTGGACTTGTGAGTCATCCCGAGACAGGCAGCGGACAGCCAGACGGCCGCCACGAAGGCCAAACCGGTGGTCAGGTAGCGAAGACATAATAATCTCCGTGATTTCTTCCGCTCCCTCTGCAGAGGCGGTGACGGGACTGACGGCCATTTGTTGTAGGTGGGCGGAAGCAGTGGTTCAGTGGCGGGATGGTCGTCCGATGGGGCCAGTAAAAAGTGTACGTGCTCCGGAGACTCCATTGCCATAAACGGTGGTCATATGAGCCTCTTCATTGTGGTTGTTTATTTTTACGAAGAGGACTTCTAACTGCGAGCACTAGCAAAAAATTCCCGCGTGAAAATAAATAAATTCCGAGATTGGCCACCGTCTCCTAGGAACAGGGGATAGACGGGGGTAGGGGAGAATTTGGAAGTAAATCAATCAAATGGATGGCTACATCTTTCGGTGTGTAGAAGATGAAGGAAGGCCAAGTGCCTACGATTCTGTGTTGACCAACAGAACAGACAATTCGAATGGAAGTCCTCTGAAAAAAAAATTAATTACGCAGTTGCGGTTACAAACCGGTTGCGGTGCCGGTTGCGCTTGTGGTTGCGCTTGTAACCGCAACCCAAACAAAGTACTAGTACAGCGGTGCGAAATCGCGTAGTATTACGAAAGCCAACGTAAGCGCTCCACCTATTTCGCCCACTGGCATCAATGTGATCGTTCTAAAGTGAGTTGGGCGCCTACAGTACAAGTGTGCCTAGCTAGCGTACCTCCGTACTAGTACAGTACGAGTATGGTAAAATGCTGTTAGGCAGTACGAACTACATGACCTCAGATTTAGGTCCGGTCTCCAAACAGAGGAGCCTGACTAAGCCGACTGACTGATCTGTTTTTCAAAAATTTTAATATTTTAAGAAAAAACGCTGCCTGTTGCATTATTAGATACCAATTTTTCTGTTTCTGGAACGTATCGCCGTACGCACTCGCACACAGGATGCACAAGTCCCGCCTCTGTGCGTGCAATTCCAGCCAATGGCGAGATTTTCTCGCAAATCGCGCAACTGAAAAGTGAAAGGCAAAATTTCGCCTGATCCTTCGTGACTCACGCGTTTCTCACTTTTCATTTTCATTTTTTTCCAGCCAGCGTTTTGCTGAATCATTTTTTCCCAGCTCATCGGGTCACTTTTCATCACCAACTCACCGTAGATTTTGCCAACGAAAATGGCAGCCACACGACGTCTTACCAAGGTAAAATCCCATTTCCAAGGCCGTGTTTCCTTGGTAGAAAATGTATCTCTTGGAAGCGACGAAAGCGCCAAATGATCCCCTTACCTGACATGTGCTCATCAGGCCGTTTCCCTGTCGAACAGCATGGTGATTTCACATTCATTTTTCTTAAATTCCGATGTCTACTTTTTCCCCACCACAGGAGCTCCAGGATTTGAAGACTCAGAACTCTAAGGGGTTCCGCGACATAAAAGTGGACGGTGAGTTCAGATTGACTAATCACACAGCCAAGCGGTGGAGAGAAGGGCGGGGGAAATGTCAGGAGAGAGAATACTAACGAATATTTTCCTGTTTTACGCATTTGGCCCAAACTTTGATCTGATCGTTCTTAAACTACTGGGCAACGATCAGAATGGGTGTATCTCCCACTGTCGTGTCTGACGTGGTAGGCGCCCTAGCATCACTAAGGATTTTGGCCATGCATGTTTTTAGTTTTTTTTGCATATATGTTTGTATATATGTTTATATATTTATGTTTGTTGTTTTCAGAGCAGAATTTATTGCAGTGGCAGGGATTGCTGGTGCCGGTGAGTGACATGAAGGAATGTTTAAGAATAAGGAAGGTTTTAATGGCATGACTAATTTCGGTTTTTTCTACCCTCCTTCCTTCCACCCTTTCTTCCTTCCTTCGTTCAGGAGCATCCCCCGTACAATAAGGGCGCTTTCCTTGTGGACATCGTCTTTCCTGCCGAGTATCCGTTCAAGCCGCCGAAGATCAATTTCCGCACAAAGATCTACCACCCCAACATCGACGAGAAGGGTCAAGGTGCGTCGAAGAAACGTTTTGGCTTGATGTGCTTCAATTGATTGATTGATTGCTTACTTGCTTGCTCATGTAGTTTTGAATTTGAATTGTTTGAATCGTGGTTTAGCCTTTCTCCAAGGCCCATGCGTTGCTTTAATGATTTAGTAGCTTATTGGCATTTATTGAAATCCGTGAGTTGATTAAGTGATAGAATGTAGCTCATTAACGGAATTTCAATAGATTTGCCGCTGCGGACCGCACAGTGATCGATTGCTAACAATGCCTTCTAATAAGTACCATTAGATTGATTGATTGGTTTAACTGAATGTGCTAGAATTTTCATTTGTTATTCTTGGTTACTTTTGTTTTGTTGCCTGACTCACTCGACGCCCGTTTAAGATTTAACCCCTGCTTCCTAAATTCTAAGGCTACTCTAAACAATAGTCTGGTATATTTATCATAATTTATTAGTTGGAAAGTAGAGTAATTGCTGTACCGGTAATTTTGTGCTTTGCAGTTTGCCTTCCCATCGTTCAGGCCGACAACTGGAAGCCCGCCACCAAGACCGAGCAGGGTAAGCCTTGTTTGCGATTAAAAATTAGAACTGAAACGGGTTTTAAAGAAAAACGATCGCGTTTTCCAAAAAAGTAGTTGCTCAATCTTCGTCATGTTTTTTTATTAGCTGTCAAATACAAATAAATAAATGGACAAACAATTGCCAACGTCGAATTTTTTAAAGCTAGTCTTAAATAAATTATAAATAAGTTATTTTTATTAATTATTTTATCGCTTTTAAGTTAAAATTAAGTGTTCTTTATTCTAAATTAATTTGCCGCTTTTAAATTATAAATAATTTAATTTTTAATAAATTAATTTAGTCGCTTTAAGTTATAAATAATTTATTTATATTTATATATTAATTTTTCGTCATTAAATTTGATTTCTCTTTGCAGTCATTCAGTCACTTTTGGATCTCATCAGCGAGCCCGAGCCGGACCACCCCCTGCGTGCCGACCTGGCAGAGGAGTTCACGAAGGACAAGAAGAAATTCCTGAAGAACGCCGAGGAGTTTACCAAAAAGCACGCGGAGAAGCGCCCCGAGTGAATGAGAGCTCACTGCCTCTTTGTTTCTCGAAAGAGAGTCATCCCGTGATCTTACTACTTCTTATTAGGGTGCGCGCGCGCGCTGTGCGAGAGAGAGAATTGTGAAGGTGAATAATTTTTTTTGGCTTTTATTGCTCCCGATTCCGGAAGATTCCTTTGATCATTTTGTCGAGGGAGCTCGATGGCGGTAATGTCCGGCGGAGGAATAGTAATGCAGCGACACGCTGACAACCCTAGCCTAGTTTTGAAATCTGTGACCCTTTCCCTGTCAGTTTTGTCACAGTCTTTCTTTGGGTATGTGCGTTTTTTAGTAGATGAATAAACGTTTCAGAAAGACGAACTGTTTATACGAGGAGACGGGCTTTGCGTTCGCCTTTCTGTTGATTCAGAAACGTGCCTGACAGCAGTGACAGGTTGTCTATCTTCCTACCGGTCTGCATGTTTGCTTTTTTTGCTTCTCTGCCTCTCTGCCTTTCTGTCCGTTTGTCTATCCTCTTGCCTGTATGTCTGTTGGTCTGTTTGCCTGACAGTCTACCTGTCTGCCTGCCTGTCAGTTTGTTTGTCTGCCTCTAAGTCTGTCTGTATGTCTGGCTGTCTACCTGTCTGTCTGTTTGTCTGCCCGTGTATATATCTGCTCACATTATTGCCAATGGCTGTCTGTGTGTCTGCCTGCGTGTCTGCTTGCTTTTATAGTGCTTAGCAGATCACTGTACTTTTTGTTTGAAGAGCAAAGTGCGCCCATTTAGGTGACGTTTTTCTCAGACCGAGCAAAACTGGTCAGCTAACCATCCACACAAGTCATAAATGTTCTCATGAAGTCACCATCGCATTACGTTGATCGATCAATCGATCGAAAGCGGAAGAGATAAAATACATAGCCAACTGCGGCACAATTAGCCAATCAATAGGCTAAAATTATGACGATATCCAACCCGCACACTTTCCCACAACCAAACAACACAGCTCCAGCACTACTGTTCCATCCTTTCCGGCTCGTCCAGGTCATCTAAAAACGTTTCCTGTCGGATAGCCCTGATTGTGTAGGCATCTGCAAGTAAAACACCATCGGATTAAGTTGGGAAAATTCTCCTAGTTATGTTGCTTAAATAACACATCACAATTAAAGTAAAATAATATAATAAAATTTAAATCCACCAACAAAGTTCGATTCAATAAAAGAGCTTATTTTATTTAAAAGAAAAATCACATTTTCAGCATTAAAAATCAGATTTTAAATAAAATTATGCTAATAATTAACGAAATCTAGTGATTTAAAAAGATATGCTTTATAACATCGACTATCATTATTGAGACTTTAATTCAAACAAAAATATGTTTTATCTACAGTACCAAAAGCCGGTTTCGAGGCTATTCAAAATATCTTTAAAATACAATTTAAACAAGACAGTCTCCAAGAGCTCCGTGGACATTATCGACGAAATGACTGCCTTACAGATTGCCAGCACGGTCGACCCGATGAGCAATCCGGTGACAATGTTCTTGGAGCGTATTTTCTTCAGTTCCAGCACCCGTTCCCGGTTCCACCTGTCCGCTTTGCGCATCATATCGCTCTGAATCTGAGCCAAATGCGGGCTGATGCTGTTCAGTTCGCCCGGTTTCATGTTGGACGACGGTGTGGCCATACTGAACTGCCGCGACGAGAGATCCGATTGTTCAATAACTCCGATCCGTATATCTACATAAAAGAGAACTAAGGTGGCGCGTGCGCGAAAAAGGAAAACCGTTAAAAAATGGATTCTTTTTTTTGCAAACCACAACAATCAAAATGAATTGAAGTGCGCAGTGCGCAGTGCCCGTACCATTGTATGTGCACTGCGCATGCGCACGAGCCTGTGCATTTCGCCGAATGTCTGTTTTGCCTGTCTGTCTGACCGATTTTTTATTTCCGCGGTGTAGCAGATATTTCCCCGGTGTGAAGTTAAAAAAATTTGAATTTTGTGCTGCGGCGACTTCGATCTATTTTAAATTTAATATCCAGACTCCTCTGTGTAGAGGAGACTTTATCCGGTCTCTACAATGCGGTCCTACGAGGAGGAGTTGAAATTCATCGAGAAGATTTCTCCGTCATGTTGGCGCATCAAAAAGGGTTTCGTGCCAAATATGAATGTAAGTTTATTCTTACGTTGTGTTCGATTTTTTTTTCTGGATTAGTAGTTACTGATGGGAATTCGGAATTCCGGTATTTTACGTGTGATTTATTCCAGGTAGATGTTAATTATGCTTCTGCTTTGATTGATCGATAGATAGATTGATTGATTGACTGACTACGAATGACTCGATTCGATTGCTTGGGAAATTTGATTAATACAGTTATCTCAAGTAGTTATGCTACTTTTATGTGTCAAAACCAATTGAACAATTTATTATTTCAAGGGACAATTCTTCAACGTGTTTTTAGGTTCTTGGGAGCGATCGGAGTAGTTTTTTGCATCACGTTCTTGCCTGGTTGATTGATTGATTGATTAATTTACTTGGGATCAAAATCCGGTGTTTGAGTGTGCATTACCCGCCCGCGCCTAACGTAATTAAAAGCTCGTGATTAGTGGTTGAAAATAAAATAGTTCGCATCTTTATATTTTACGCTACCTAATTTTTTTCTGTGCTAAGTTAAACTTAATAAAATTTCCGAAGTGCCGACAGGCCACATGATTCATTGATATATTGATGTAGCCGATTATGTTACATCAATTAAAGTTTTATTTATTTATATATTCATTAAATTATCCATTTTAATTTAGTTTAATTTAACTTTATTCAAACTTCTTATTACGGAACATTCAAAGTTTGAGTCTCTGATCTCTGTCTATCTGCCTGCCTGTCCTCCTGTCTGCCTCTCTGTCTGTCTGTCTGCCTGTCTGTCTGTCTGTCTGTCTGTCTGTTTAGACAGACAGTTTTAGTCTGTTCTAAATTTTTAGCACCCTTTTTCGATGCTTGATTGTTTTCATCTTTTTCAGGTGGAAGGTGTTTTCTACGTGAACCAGCACTTAGAGACGCTGATGTTCGAGGAGCTCCGGCACTCGGTCGGCCACGGTGACGGCGGCTCCATCGGCGGCTTCTTGCCCGGCGTGAAGCAGATCGCTAACGTGGCCGCTCTGCCGGGGATTGTGGGCCGTTCGGTGGGTCTGCCGGACATCCACTCGGGCTACGGCTTTGCCATCGGCAACATGGCGGCCTTCGACGCGGCGGACCCGTTGGCGATAGTGTCGCCCGGCGGGGTCGGCTTTGACATCAACTGCGGCGTCCGCCTGCTACGGACTAATCTCGAAGAGAAGGATCTCCTCCCGGTGAAGGAGCAGCTGACGCAGATGCTATTCGACCACATCCCCGTCGGAGTCGGCTCCAAAGGCGTCATCCCGATGAATGCCAAGTATGCCATTGTTCGGTTGATTGATTGAATCATTGTCACAAGTTCATCAATCACTAACTCGACGATGATACATCCGCGCAGGATGGTTTTTTTTCCATTTCACTATTACAATTTGAGTTTAATTAATTAAATTGTATTTAATAAGTTTTTAATATAACATCTGATTTGATTTTAATTACGACACATCTGCAGAACCTTTTCTTGTCAATGGCCAATGACGAATTCTTATTTGTCATCGCGATTTTCAGGGATTTAGAGGAGGCACTGGAGATGGGTATGGACTGGTCGCTCCGTGAGGGTTACGCCTGGGCCGAAGACAAGGAGCACTGCGAGGAGTACGGTCGGATGCTGCAGGCTGACCCGAGTAAGGTCTCCATGAGGGCGAAGAAGCGCGGACTGCCGCAGCTGGGCACGCTGGGTGCCGGCAACCATTACGCGGAGATTCAGGTCGTCGAGGAAATCTACGACCGGCACAGCGCCAAAGTGATGGGCATCGACCGGACTGGCCAGGTCCTGGTCATGATTCACAGCGGCAGTCGCGGTCTCGGACATCAGGTATACTGTAGGGGTGACTGTTTTTGCGATTGTACAGTTAAATTTAATAAATGTCAATTTAAATCCGAATTGGTTTTCGATTTTTATGTTTTATTTTCGTTTTACGGAAGGAAATTTATGCTTTTTACAGTTACTGTGCTTGACTTTATTAGAACCTAGTTCAGTGTGAGTTCAACGATCGCTGGTGAACTGTTGCTCCATACATGCTGTTGCTTTTAGGTCGCCACGGATGCATTAGTGGAGATGGAGCGCGCAATGAAACGGGATAAGATTGAAGTGAATGATCGGCAGCTAGCCTGCGCCCGGATCCACTCCCAGGAGGGCCAGGATTACCTGAAAGCTATGTCAGCAGCTGCCAACTTTGCCTGGGTCAATCGCAGCAGTATGACGTTCCTTACTCGGCAGGTACGACGGTGCCTGTGTGCTTATTTGGCTATTTGTCTGTCTGTCTGTCGGTCGGTCGGTCGGTCTGTCTGTCGGTCTGTCTGTCTATCGGTTAGTCTTTCTGTCGGTCTGTCGGTCTGTCTGTCGGTCGGTCGGTCTGTCTATCGGTTGGTCTTTCTGTCGGTCTGTCTGTCTGTCGGTCTTTCTGTCTGTCTGACTGTTCAATCATCTCGGTCTGTATGATTCATACCGACTTTATGTACCTTTCATCAGGCTTTCGCCAAGATGTTCCAATCCACACCGGACGACCTGGATCTGCACGTCATCTACGACGTCAGCCACAACATCGCCAAGTTCGAGGAGCACATTGTGGACGGCCGGCAACGCACCCTCCTTGTCCACCGCAAGGGCGCCACTCGCGCCTTCCCCCCTCACCACCCGTTAATCCCGGTGGATTATCAGCTGACCGGCCAGCCGGTCCTCATCGGTGGCACAATGGGCACGTGCAGTTACGTGCTCACCGGCACCGAACAGGTAAAAGTAAACAAATAAAACTACTAAATTGAAAACGTCATTTGAGGTTTCCCACGAAAAAATTAGACTGTATATTTTAGTGATGATTCGCTTTAGCTTTTGACTAACTAATTATAAATTACTAAAAATTATTAAATTCCCAAAACTATTGTACATTGCTTAAAAAATTATGTATGCGGCTCTGAGAAATCTGCTGTATAAACAGATCCACGAATAAACATACTTCACTTTCCAGTAGTGAAAATAATACCGTAAAACTGAAGTTGAGTTGTATCTTTTTAAAGTTAGCTCACACGCTTTTAACTGAAACTTCCTCAAGGTACATTTCTGTAAATTGAACCAAAACTTAACAAATAACCGCTAGAATGTTAACTTTAAAATGGAAGCCACAACTTGTCTTATTGTTTTAGATAGACAGACAGACAGACAGGCAGACAAACAAGCAGACAGACAAACAAGCAGACAGACAAACAGACAGGTAGATGGACAGACAGACGGCCAGATAGGCATACAGACATACATACAGATCGACTGGCCGACAGACTGACAGATCCAAATTGACATTGCTGTTTTTTCCGGGACTAAAAATGTATTTATAAAATATGAACAAAAACAATTTGTGGCTTATCATTCATTTTCGACTTCGGTAGTTTTCGACATTTGCTATTCTCTTGAACAGGGCATGCTGGAAACGTTTGGATCGACCTGTCACGGCGCAGGTCGGGCGTTGTCGCGCGCCAAATCCCGGCGGAATCTCGACTACACCGATGTACTGGCGCAGTTGGCCCGACAGGGCATCTCCATTCGCGTCGCCTCGCCGAAGCTGGTGATGGAGGAGGCGCCGGACTCGTACAAGAACGTCACCGATGTGGTGGACACATGCCATGCCGCGGGCATCAGTAAAAAGTGTGTCAAATTACGACCGGTGGCTGTGATTAAAGGTTGAATTGTGCTGGAATATACTGTGAACAATTTTACTTTTTTACTTTGCTATGGTGGAAATGTGAGAGGAAACAACTGACATACTCGGAACGAATTATTTTGTTTTTGATGGGACATTAGACAGAAAGACAGATAGACAACAGCAGACAGACAGACAGACAGACAGACAGACAGACAGACAGACAAACAGACAGATACATAGATAGATAAAGAGACAGACCATCATTGTTGCCGTATTTCGGAAAAGTGTTTCGCGGGTGGGATACTAAGGAAGCGTCTACAAATCACGTCACATTTCGATATTAGGAGGCCAGACCGCCCTATCCCCCATGTCAATAGTTGGTTAGTTTCTGCGCCTGTGGTGCCCTATCCACATTTCAATTTTTTCGTCGTCAGACCCGAACCACCCCTCTGCACCCAAAATAATAGGATTTAATTCATGTAAAATCAATTATTTTAAAATGTTTTGAAATTTTCCCTACATTTTCTGTATATCCTTCAAGCATGAAAATTAGGTCGCCGATATTCTATACTAGTGTCAATTCCCATTCCTCGCTGCGGTAGTGGATGAAAAAAATGGCTTGAAATTCTGACATCTGGCATTATGAAAAATGAAAATATAACGCAAAAAATGCACGAAAACTGCGCGAAATTTTTGATTAAAACATTTGACTCGCAAGAACCCCGCCCCCCGTTTAATACGCTGACGTTCGTATATTTCCCTAATGCTTCGAAGTCCCCCACATTCATTAAAAGATTTTTATTGAATTTTTTGGTCACGTTGTAAGAAGTTCCTCCGTGATGAAAAAGTTCAACGGCTCCTCGGAGGTTGTTTCCTTGCTGGTATGCCCGACGAAGCGGTGCTTCGGGTCGAAGCCCGTCACTCCGATCAGAGTGGTCGGGACGGCTGGCTTTTTCTGCCGCGACTTGAGAGCACTGGCAATCATCTCGCGCCGAGCGAGGTCCATATCGATGGGGAAGTTGACAAAGTAGTCGAGGTGGAGGTCGCCCCGTGTGGTCAGGTCGTCGGCTATCGGCATTCCAAAGCCGGGGATATTCCGACTGCTCCCGGGTTTGATCACATTGGTCTCCTCAATCCGAATGGGGGTATTGTCGATGCTGGTCACTGTGATGTCTCCACCACAGAGGGCCACCAATAGATCGACCTGAAAAAGATTGGGCGCACTTCGTTGCCTCAGTGACGTAGACAGACAGACAAACAAACAGACAAACAAACCTTCCAATAGATAGACAAACAGGCCGGTAGGTCAAACAGTAGGCAGACAGACATTGAAGCAGACAAACAAAAACAAACAGACAGACAAAATTACAGACAGACACAGAGACAGAAAGACAAGACAGACAGACAAACAGACAGGCGGACAGACTGGCAGAGGGACCCATGGATAAATTCACAGATAGACTGACAGACAGAAAGACGTACAAACAGACAGACATCGAGACAGACACACAGGCAGGCGGACAGACAGACAGACAGACAGTTTTTCACGCCCACCTCAATTTTCATCCGCAGGTCGTTACCGTCGCGAAAGTAGCGTTGATGCGGCAGCTCGACCAAATAAACAATAACGTCTGACGGGATCTTGTCCTTGCCCTGATTGCCGGCCTTGTCAAAAACAATCCGCGTACCGGTTCGCCAGCCGGGCCGCACGTGAATGTCCCGTGTCACCTTTTCTTCCAGCAAGGAGGCCTCGTCCTCATTGACCACGATCCGGGTGTACTCCACCTCACGGATACTGCCGTGAAAGAGCTCCTCCAGGGTCACTTCGAGATCCAGCATGATGGGCGGAAGGGTGTCCTTCGCACGAGCTCGGAAGATGTCTGCGTAGAGGTGGTATTCATTGGCCGAGTCCCTAGGTGCGTATGCCTGGTAAAAGTTTTATGGCAATCTTAAATTATTTCCTTAATATTGTTGCCGAAATTGTCGAAATTCAATCTCACGAAACGAAGAAACGGCGTAGGACATTATAGAATAGCTTAAAAAATGCAGTTCAAGAACTCTTTTAGCAAATTATACAAAATGTTGTTGATCTTTCTTCTTTTTCAGTCTGGACTATCATCGCTCATTTTTTATACGATGTGCGGTATGAGTACGTATTACTATGGGCTATTAAGAATAACCCTCCCGTATAAAACGCTCTTATTCTGAATAAAATACTTATTCAATTTTATTACCTTCTTATTGTGAATAATATGTGTAAATCTAAACTAGAATAAAAAAACTAAAATTAGCCAACAAATTTCGACTAAAAACAAACTAAACGTTTAGTTACAAGAAAAACTAAACTAATAATTTAAAAAAACTAATTTTTGGTATAATAAACAAACTAATTAGTTGATTAATTTTAGTTTTTGCTATTCCTACTTTTACGAGCCCGCCAAATTGAAGAAGATTCAGAGCTTACATCCGCATAGGCATGCGTCGTGCCGAAATGATCCTCAAAGGTTTTCAACGGTCGGCCGTGGTACCGGTACCCATACGGATGGCCGGGAATGGAGTTGAACTTGGTGGTCAGCCCGTCGTAACCTACACTCACACACACACACACCGAACGACACATGTACGGTTCAGCATCAGGCTGCTTGCTCATCAAGGTTCATCAACGCACAGACAGGCAGGCACAAAAAATACCAAGCTGATCGTACAATGCCCGGAGGAAACGGTCCTTCAGCACGTCGTAGGCCTCGTTGATCTGGTAGAAGAGACTGCGCACCCGCTGCGGATCCTCGTGCTGCTTCTGCGGATGGTAGGCCAGAGCGTGGCGGCGGTAGCTGGCGTGGATGGCCGCCCCGGTGGCGGTGGGCTCCACTCCCAGGACGGCGTAGTAATCGTGTTTCATCTTCCTTCCTCTTTTCTCAAGGTCGAAAGAGAAAACGTTGTCAAATGGGTTTGTTAGCGGAAGTACTTCAGAGTCGGGTTGTTTCAAATTACGGTTATATTGTTTTCCAAGAGAAAGAGAAAGAGAGAGAGGACACGTTGAATAGCAAACAAATGCGTTGTCTTGACAACCTTCTGGCTATCAGTATGGAGAGCCCCTGTAGTTCAGTTAGAGACGGTTTTCGGATGTAAACCGACGGACAAGCGCTAGACTACATATATGACAGACGTACCGTACCCTATGATGTTATACAGTGGATAGGGCAAACTGTGGACGGAGCAAGACACGGACTGAATGAGTCGTTGTATCAGGCAAAATTAATCGGCAAATGGGGCGTATAAAAATTGGAGCTTTGATCTATTTGTCGGGCAAGTCCACCACTGATTGTTTATCCTCTGTCAACCCATCCAGCTACCGCTCGACTATAAGGATTTCATTATATATAAAATCCTTGTTCTGGTCCTACTCTCGTTAAGCCCCCGTCTGGCCATCAAGGAATCCGTCTATTTGCGGCTTTAATGCTCCGTCTTCCCTGTCCAGCTTCCGGCTGGCCATCAAGGTATTCATCTATTCGCGGCTTTAATGCTCCGTCCTCCCGTTAAGCTTCTGTCTGGCTATCAAGATATCCGTCTATTCCTTCCCTTGATTGTCCGTCTGCCCGTCAAGCTTCCGTTTGGGCATCAAGATAATCGTCTTTTTGCAGCTGTGCTTCTCAGTCTTATCGTCAAGCCTCCGGAAGATCATTAAGATTTGGGTATTCGTGGTTCTGATTTTTGTTCTTGTCGGTAAGCATCCGTTTAGGACAAGCAGATCTGTCTGCCCATCGCTGTGATGCTCCGTTTGACCGACAAGACTTTGTCCACCCGTTAAGCTCACCAAATGTCCTTCTGGCGTCCTCTAATGGTCCTGTCCAGCTTCCATTCGGTCAACGAGATGCCCTCTTTCCCATCAATCTTCCGTCTGGCAAACACATTTAATAGATATCCATCTGCCCGTCCATCTGATCTTCCAAGGGTCTGCAGCCTCCGCCTTCTCGCTGAGCTTCCGCTTGGCTATCAGCATGTCCATCTCTTTACAATTTCGTACAGTCTATTTTCCGTGTCTTGACGGGGCTTTCCGTCTGGCCGTTGGCCCAAGCCTTCCATTCAGCCTTAAGCTTTCCACTGACAGTCTTCCATCTGGGCAATTCGATATTCATCTACTGTAGAATCGCGACCCATCCGTGGTACTTTTTGGACCCCCCCCCCAGTAAATCAGACCCGATGGGCTAAAACAACTGTTACGCTTCAATCGTTCAATCAAGCGCTAGTTTCTCCCCAAATCGCTGGTCCTTTTTCTTTCTTCTTCGGTGTAGCGGTTACGACGGCTCATTTTTAAGAAAAAATGTTAACGAAAACGCAAAAAAACGAGCACTAGTCAATGAATCGACTGCAGAAAGGAAGGATGCAAACTGTAACTGTGAAATGCTTACGCAATCAATCAATCGACGCGTGCGGTCTTGTGGTTCGCACATCTTTGCAATCAATCAAAACGGTCGCTTTTTCTATGTGATGACGTAGGCACCACCGATGGGTCGCGATTCTACAGTATCTGCCCGTTCGTCTGACCTTCCAACGGTCGTTTGTCTTTGCCTCCTGTCAATTTGCTGTCTGATTGTCAGTATTTTTGTCTTTTTGCAATGTCGTTCGGTCTATCAAACATCTCTTCAAAGGGCTTCCCGTCCGGCAGTTGGTTCGAACATTCCATCCAGCCATGAAAGTTACCAAATGTCCGGACCGTTGGCAATCTTCCATCGCCCCGCTAAGCTTCCGCCTGGCTGTTAAAATATCTGTCTGTTTGTCCGTTTGCTCATCCATCGGTCATCGGTCTTTGATCTCCTCAAAAACATCGACCTGCGCATTCCAAATTCCGTATTTTTGTGATAAGTCCACCGTTCGACCGTCCCTCTCTCAGAAAGGCGTTTGCACCTGGAAGCTTGTTTACTGCCCCGCCTCTGTGCCCTTTGTCCCTTCTGTCAAGCCCCTTTTGCCAAGCTTCTGTCAGTCTAACAAACCATCCCTTTCTGTGACACCATAGTGGTCGATCTAATCAGGTTAAATAAGACTCGACGTGGAGATTACTTACCCTTGCATGTGCTGGCTTGCCACCAGAGATGAGAAACTCCGGTAAAAACAAACTCTAACTCCACTCTTTTCCCCCAAGAACCCACTCCAACTCCACTTCAACTCCACTCCGACTCCACTCCGACTCCACTTCGACTCCACCCATCAAATATACGTAATAAAAAACAGGAAAATACATTTTTATTTTGTACTCACCGTTCACACGACACATCAGGAGATTCTCGAAATTTGCTTCAGTCGTTCGCTGACGACGTTCAGAAAGAATAATATCACACAAATTGAAAGTGCGTTCAATATCGGCAGGGGGCCGTAAAAACTCGAATCGCAGCCCTTTTTAATCGAGGAAATTTCACACAATTCTTTCAATAAGAAATTGGACTAGTTCCCACAGCTGGCAAGTCGATATACTGCTTTAGCTCCTCGCGGTAGAACAGAGAAGAGACTACAGTCCGATGCTGAACCGGGGCAACGCGCATGGCCTATGGCCTAGTGGGCCACGTTTGATTTTTGTACAATAAACCAATCAAATGAAACCTCAAAGCCAAAAATTCGATAAAACACAGCAATCCCACTCCGCGCAGATCAACTCCAACTCCATCTCCAACTCCAGCTGTTTCAACTCCAACTCCGGCTAAAAACTCCGGAGTGGAGTTGATGGAGTTGAAAAACTTCAAACTCCGAATCTGGAATTGCCCATCTCTGCTTGCCACTAATGTTTCGCGGTTCAAGTCTCCAACACGCCCTCGATGATTGCTTTAGTGCGTATTGCTTTTCCAGAGGACACAAAACTTCAGCTAGAGTTGTAGTACCTCTCGCTGTATAGCAATGAAGCTTCTCGGATTGATCGGCGGGATGAGCTGGGAGTCGACCGTCACCTACTATCAACTGGTGAACCGTCGAGTCGGGGAGAAACTCGGAGGACTCCATTCCTGTCGCTGTATCATCTACTCCGTCGATTTTGAAGACGTTGAGACCCTCCAGGCAGCCGGGAAATGGAAAGAGGCCGGTGAGCTGATGGAACAGGCAGCCGCTAGTCTCAGGAACGCCGGAGCGGAGGGGATTGTGCTGTGTACCAACACCATGCACAAACTGGCGAGCTTCATCGAGCGCGGCAGCGGAGGTCTGCCGCTGTTGCACATAGCCGATGCCACTGCGGAACGTTGTCTGCAGGCTAGTATTACTAGACTTAATGTTCTCTTTATCCAGAGGTTCGATTAGGGTCCTTACAGGAACCAGGACCCCTCATCATAGGATCAGGGGTTGAGCATAGGGACAAAATAATATCTTTTTGAAGATTGGACACTAAATTGGGCCTCTTGTCCCTCTTCATTTTGAAACCTGGTGGGGTGTGGGGGTCTGATTTCCAGGGGCCCCTTGAGATTTCAAAAACATCAGGACCATTCTTGAATGTTTTGAACCTCCCATATGCATTTTCATTAATAGGGAGCTTATATTGAACCTCATTAAAGCTCAAATTTGGACAAGAAATTGATGTTTTTTAATATGTTTTGAATCTCAAATATTTTTAAATCACGGGGACCCACTGGACATCAGACCCCCACCCCCCATAAGTTTCAAAACAATTAGCAAAAGGCCGAATTTTTCGTTCAAACTTATAAAAATGAATTTCGCCCCTTTGCCCACCCCTGACCCTACCATGCGGGGTCTTGTTTCTAACTTGTAAGGACCCTAAACGATATCCCTGGCTGACTATTGCGGTTTCCTAATTTTATTAACCGCTAAGCCCGTTAATAAGTACATCATATAGACTGATTTTATTTCACGCTATATTTCATTTGTACAGCACTCACATAAAATATGTCATGTTTTGTTTTAATTTACTTCTGTGGCGGATTGAGGTCGGCCCCGAGGGGATGCCAAACCTGTTGGGGGGGGGGGCTATGTCCAATATTTTAGGCTTTAAACTTTTTTATGATGAGGAAACAATCAAAATTCTAAAAAACCAATCCGCATTTCAACGAGTTAGAGGACATTGGAAATATTGGAGAATAGAACAGGGAAGGGGACGAAAATGGGAAAGCAGTTGGGGGACTTGTAACCTAACTAGGGCAAGAACTGAGATTTTCCTTCCCATCTGAATGGGGTTTTTTTCACACATACCCGTCCATATATCATGATTTACACTGGAGTCTCGAGCTAGAAATCACATCCGCGGTTTCAGGGAAAAAGGAGGAAACAATTTCCCGCACCATTTTGTGGCTGATGTCAATCGATTCCAAATCAAATTTGGAGTGGACGGGTGTCAAAAATCTTGGAATCAAACGTTTTCCAAAAAAAACGATGTTTTTATAGTGGTTGCGTTAACGAAAGTTAAACAAACTGAAACTTTGGAAACGTTGCTGATCAATCAATCAATAGATCAAGCCCCGGGCTATAACACAAAGTGGTGCTGGAATTTGTTTCTTCCTTTTTTTCTGAAACTGCGAATGTGATTTCCAGATGGAGACCCCAATGTAAAATCATGATATGTACTGATATTTGCAAAAAAACCCCACTCCGATTGGGGGAGGGGGGAATCTTCGTTCTTGCTCAAGTAATCCGCTGGTGTGGTGGTAATAAAATTTTCCCCACCCCTTGGCCAGTCGGGGGGGGGCAGCTTCAATATGTATAAAGCCTAAATTTCCACGCCCATCCCCTTCGCGGAGCGAGGTGGTAAAATCATTTTAGACTCGGGGGAGGGGGGAGGAAGCAACTGCCCGGTCGGCCCAACGGTTAATCCGCCACTGATTACATTGAATTTTTTTTAAATCGAACTTTTTTATTGGGCAGGCCAAGTTTCGTCGGGTCGGTCTACTGGGCACGCGATACACCATGGAGGAGGACTTTTATAAGGGCCGTTTGAAGGAGCGATACGGCCTTGAAGTGATCATCCCCGAGGCGTCGGACCGAGAGGTTGTTCACAACGTCATCTTTGAAGAGTTGTGCCACGGAGTGATCAACCCAGCGTCGCGGGAAGCGTTCGTTGCGATCGTTCAACGCTTGCAACGTGCCGGCGCGGAGTGTGTCATTTTGGGTTGCACGGAGATTGATCTCTTGCTCAAGGCAAGCGATGTCGCGCTGCCGTTGTTGGATACCACGACGATCCACGCTGAGACGGCCGTCGACTGGGCCATGTCCTCGGTCTAACCCTCGTCCACCGACGGACCCGCCTGGAGCTGGATGTTCGACTCACGGAATATGGACTCTTTTAATGACTACCACGCATGTTGACTATTTCTTTGTACGGGAAAACGTATTAAAAAATAAAACATAATAAACATTTTTTTGCCATGTCCCCGATAATTATTAGGATGTCTAAACATAATTGAATGCTGAGCCACTGCGATGTTTAAGCATCCATATGTGTATGAGCTAAGCAAAGCAGATCTAACCCTTGACATTCTGGTTGATGTTGACAGGCATAGCCGGCTCGGTGTAAGTATTAGTCCGCGATCGTGGAACGGGCCACTGTGACTTCATCGTACCATTAACGGGCCATCCTTGAGTCGGAGCTTTCATCCAGCTTTTTGCTATGTAACCAATGTGCTAAAAGTCAGAAAATAATTGAAAACCCCGGGGAAACGCTTATCTATCTGTCTGTCTGTCTGTTTGTCTGTCTGTCTGTATGTCTGTATGTCTGTATGTCTTTCTGTATGTCTCCCTATCTGTCCCTCGGTCTATCGATTCATTTATTTAGCATTGGTAATTGATCTCTTGTGAGTCCGGTGTCAGTGCCTTAGAATTTGGGCTAAGGTTGCTATGAAACGTGTCGTCGGACGTAGATGCCTCACACTTCCGATTCGTGTCTTTTGCTGTAATAATAAGTGGTCTCTGACCAGTTGGATTTCTGTAATATACCTTGCCTATAAATCGACACTGAAATAATAGACGTAGCTGTACTAAACGACACATCACATGTCTCAAGTATTGGTGGAGCGCGACCAACCACCCTGTGACGGATGACCCACACCACGAGACACCATACTGCGCTACTGGGTCTGATTGCCTTTTCTCTGCTGCCACGGACCGGTGTGGTTTGGTGCAGCACGCAGAATGACCCAGGCCAGGAGGCGTTTGCCAGGACGCGGGATGCCAAAAACGGCGCCACCGCTGCCATGCAGGAGGGTGAAAAGGCGGAGAATGCGCGAGCCGCCTTCCAGGCCTGCCAGAAGGCAAGAGCCTTCGCGCAGACTGTTTACAAGGAGCGGGATACGGCCCTGCGACTGCTGAAAGACCGTAATCTGCGCAGACAGGTGGAGGAGTTTGTAAAGTTTGCAGATCTCGCTGTGGACTGCTCCAGCAGCCTGACCATCACCAATAAGGAGATGCAGGCGTATGAGGCCGCGGCGACGACGGCCAGAAGTGTCAGTGGAGAGGCGTACGCTTCCGCTAGTGCTGGTGCCGGCAGTAGTAAGGAACTGCTGACCCTGGCGAGGAGGGGCAAAAAGTTATCCGACCAAGCGAGTAGGTGTGCATCGCTCTTTACCTTCACGCGTGGGAGTTTTATTTACTGCATGGTTCACTTATGGGGACCTTTTTCACAGAGGTCGAACGCAGAAATGGCTCCAGTTTATTTTTTTAAGTTAATCCGATATTAGTGATGACTTTTGAAATTTATTCCATCGGCATGTATAATCTTGGGACGATTTTTAGAGAAGGAACATACAGTAGAATATCTTCGCTTAATATTTTGTTAATAGATACATAATTATGATGAATTTGAAAATTTATCTCATTGGTCAGGATATGAAAGGGTTTTTTGGCAGAATTTCAAAGTTAGAAAAACACTGGAAGATTCCATTCCCTCATTTTGACTGTAAAAACTTCAATTTTGAGAAATGGTTAAATTATAAAGAATTTGACAAAGCTCTTTTTAAAATCACTCAGCCAATCAATCAGTCACTCAGCAGGAACATTAGAATCATCCAATTTTTTTGGGACTTTGAAACTTCAGAAGAAAAACAGCATCTTTTTCGTGTTTCAGGCGTGGCAAATAGCGAGGGAAGCGCCCTGTTTGCAGCATTGCAAGCCGTTGGCGGCTGGGCGGACGACAGCACCAACTCCGCGGCAGGTTCCCTCACCAACATTTCCGAAGCGACGGTCGAAACACGCCGGAACGCGGTGAAAACGTGCGAACTGGCCGCTGCCAAAGCCCAAACTGACGCCGCTGCCGCGATGCAACAGGCCCAAGAACTGACCGAAAAAGCCACAAAGGTAAGTGTAGCGTTTATGGATTAATTAAAAGTGCAACGACACTTGACTTCGGGATTGTTCCGGAACAAATCTAATGCAAAATTTATTCTAATGAAAACCACAATCCGAAATTCGTTCCAAACATTTTATCCCATTGTTTTGTTTACTCGGATAATTCTGCCCTGTCGTAGATGTGACTTACTTGGGAAGCAGTTTAGATATCGAATTCAAAATGACCCCGTTTTATGCTCATTTAATAAAACCCAATTTATAATGGTTTTCGAATTGTATCGAATTCACTGTTGCTGTTTCAAGAAATTTCTTTTGGCAGAATTTCAAAGTTGAGAAAACAATCGAAAACTACATTTTTCCCGAGTTGAACTGTAAAACAATTTTAACATTGCTTCATGTTTTTAATTCAGTACAATATTAAGAATAAATTTAGAGAATTAATTCCAGCGGCAATTAAATCGAAACTCTTTTACAAAATTCGAAAATGGGGAAACACTGAACGATTCCTTTTCCCTTGATTTCTATGGTGAGAATGATTGTCCCATGCCATTCCAAACTTAATAAGGAATCGATTAGCATTAGCTGAATATTCTTCACATAGCGCCGGACGCTTCAAACGTTTCTGGAGTTCATTCTTAATGTTCAATGTTTAAACTTAATGACACCTTATATAATTCGGAATGCATTGTAGACGTTAAAAAAATACGTGCGGTTTAATCAAGCTTTATTCTTAACGCTTTACTGGTAAGTTAAAAATGTTATTGTTTTAATTTTATAATTGCTGACAGGCCGAGCAGAGGCTCGTTCAGTGCTAAGACAAAAAGTCCCCCTTTCCTTCTCCTTCCATCTTTCTGAGTATATTTGGTT
>LRSR01005415.1:0-21757 GCA_001579985.1 Hypsibius dujardini | reverse complement strand
TTCAAACACATAAATTTTCCATCAGATTTGGACCGTTTTCTGAATGGTTTGAACCTCCGATTTCCATTTATCAAGAGGAAGCTTATATTGGACCTCACCAAACCTCACATTTTAAAACCAGAAAACTGTAGTTTTTTAAAATGTAATAAAATCCCAGGGGTCCCCTGGAAATTCGATCCCCATATCCCGACAGATTTTAAAATAATCAGATAAAAGAGGAAAAACGTCGGGTTAAATCTCGAAAAAAAACTCTTGCCCCTTCGCCCATCCCCTAGCGCTGCCATGAGGGTTCTGATTCCGATCTATTAAAACTCTAAACGAGCCTTTGTTTGTGAACCTGTACCGCTGTGCGGAACCTGGTTGCATTCTTACCAAATTAGCACACCGGCTTAGTCAGTGATCCGTGTCGCGGATGAAAATAACCGAATCTGATCCATGTCTCGACCATGCAAAGCCGCAAAAATTGAACGTTGCTATCGATCAATATGAAGCAGAAGACGTTAATTTACTGCAACCGATGTGAGGCGATCACGTTCCGGTGGCACTTAACCCTTGAAAATAGCCTAGATGAATGCCACATGGGTACTTTTAAAATCTACAAGGGCCAGGCATCCATTACAGGTACCGTTGTTTCACTGAAAAGGATACCTTGTGATGTACAGTAATAAGCTGATAAGGAATGGGGTTCGTAGCACATGTTAAATGATCCCACTAAAAACATGTTCGAATGTACAGCAGATCAGTTAGGTTGACTTTACATTTATATCTATTCGAGACAGACTTTCCTTTCTTTCCTCCTCCTTCTTTCCTAACATTGATTCTCTTTCCAGGCTGAACCATGGACCTCAACAGCTCTGAAATCACAGAATCAAATGTCACCTTTTCAAATCTGACAGGTGCGAGCGAATCCCTGACACCGATATGGGCTCTCACGTCGACATTCTTCCTCGCTGTCTGCATCATCGGTACGATCGCCAACTTTATCGGACTTGTCCTGTTCGCGAAAAACCCGCAAACTATCACTCCGTTTGAGGTCTACGTCATCAACCTTCTTGGAGCGAATCTCGCAAATTTACTCATACAATACCCTTTGGCTATCAAAGCGAACCTTTACGACTCCGGTTGGAACATGGGCAACCATGCGTGTTCCCTCTATTTGTACAGCTTAAACATTTTAGACGGGGGAATAGTCAACTCACACGCCATCATCTCCATCAATCGAGCTTGGGCTCTCGTCCATCCGCTGTCCTTCCGAAGGGCTCATACCAAACGCTTCACGCTGACCGTATGCGGGATCATGTGGCTGTACATTCATGCTGCGCAGGGTTCGTTCTGGCTGGCGGACCTGCTCTACTTCCGAGTGAATGTCCAGGTTAAGGGATGCATGTTCAATACGGAAAAACTCAGAACGTGGACCAATGTCGACGCTGTCGTTGTGTACATCACGCCTCTCCTTGCCATTGTTCTGTCGTTCGGGATCGTGATGGTGGGCAAGGTGGTTCGATCTCGAGCTTCAATTACACGAAAGCGGTCCGCTGTGCAACCACGCAGCGTGGCTTCGAGAACCGGCATCGAGGAAGCAACTCAGAATTCCCACCCCGAAACGGGAGCTGTCATGGGGAATTCTAGTAGGCCACGACGACGGAGGTCTTTTAAATACATAATGCTGACCTTGTTGACAGTTAGCTTTGTTGTTTGCAGTGCGCCAGAGACGATTTATTTTTTTCTCGTGGGGTTTGTGCCTAATTTTTGGATCCAAGAGTGGTTTCAGGTGGCCAGCCTGCTCTTCTCGTGCCAGTCGCTTGTCGATCCGATTATCTTTGTGCTAACTATGGATAAGCTTCGGACTGCTCCGGCAGGGCGCTAGAACTTGAAAGAACCATTTTTGCATTGCTTTTCAATTAGTTCTTGGGCGTACACTCATACTAACACTACTCGACTCGTGCTCTTGTTTGGACAAGAACCGAGATTTGACCTCCCGATCGGCATGGCTTTTTTCTAAATGCCTGTTGATATATAATGACTTTACATTTCGGTCTCGGGGTTGAAATCACATTTGCCGTTTGAGAAAAAAATTAGGAAGAAAAATATTTCGGTCGTCACTTGGTGCAATGTGCGCGGGCCTAATTAATTGTGCAATGTGCGCGGGCCTAATTAATTGTGCAATGTGCGCGGGCTTAATTAATTGTGCAATGTGCGCGGGCTTAATTAACTGATTCAGTACGAACCTTTTCGAAGTTTCAATTTTTCTATCTTAACCAACTTTCACAGAACGTAAACCCATTTCCCAGATGTACTAAAGGCCTTCAGCCAAACCTGAATTTTTTTTAAAATTTTTCTGGCTTACCAAAACACCTTGCACAAAATGATTCAAAAACAGAACGCTGGTGACGCTGTTAAGTTTTAACATGTAATTAACAACTAAACTCTTGCCGATTTTATTACATCAGAGTCACTGTCTAAAACCTGCAACCTCCGAGTATGCTCAAGATAAAGAGACTTGCTACAACAAGCGTATGTAATAAATTGCAGCAGCGGCTGGACCTCGCACTCAAAACACTCCTCTGCTGCAATTGCTCCGGTGAAAAAAGCAGGCAGCAGAGACAGACAGACAGACAGACAGACAGACAGACAGACAGACAGACGGACGGACAGCCAAACAGTCAGTCATTCTGTCACTCACAAGGGAACAATTACCATTGAAACCCTCCGATCGCAATCAAACATTTTTCTTGAATACCATTTCCCCTAATGTGACATCAAAAATATGACTCGCGGCAAATAGTTGCCCGTTCCACGGGCAGAAAGTCAGGGATGATCTCAATTGGTGCATGTGCATGTATTAGTGCATTGGTGCAATGTTCATGAACGCTTTATTGAATGATTTTACATTTAATCTTGCACGTTGCAGCTCGACCAGGAGGAGCTTTCTTTTTTTAATTACGTTTTGTTTCGAATCAGCGAAAAACAATATTTCACAACGCCGGTCTTTGGTTGTACTACTGTATATCAAACTAGACGTCGGTCTATTTTCATGATAGAAAGGTCACGTAACGGCAACAGACGAGCCTGTTACGAACCTCAAAGCAATCCACCAACCGAATTCACTATTCCACAAAGTCCTCAAAGAAATGAAAGCCTGCGTTTTAATAGCCGCTCCAACAACAGTAAAAAAGAGCCCTGATACACCAACTCAATTGCGTGAATTGAAAAGGCTCCAAAATCCGACGGCATTTTGCTTCCCTTGACCTTCTTCGTCATCTTCCTCGACAAATTTGGCGATCGGATCCATCGAAACTTCATAGTCAAGCAATTCCGTCGCGTAATCCAAGTTCGCACTGGTTTCCATGGCAAAGTCAGCGTGTTTCGGGCAACGGTCGATCATATCTGTTAAACAAAAAAGAAGGAATGGGTTCAAGGCTTTGTAATTTGCCTTGATTGATTAATTGATTGACTACTCAACGCCTGGACAACATAAAATTTCGGACTTCACTCACCACGCAATGTGTTAGCCAGCTCTTGCTCCTGAAACGATATTCGCCGAGCGTTGTCTTTAAATTGGTCCGTGTTATATTCCCTCAAAAGGCGATTGACGTTCAAGGGATTAATTTGAAACATTGTCAAGAGCGAAAAGAAAATACTGGTAAACAACTCCGGAAATAGAAACCAACACAGCGCTGCAGTAATAATGAGCATTGGGACCGTCTTGGTAGCGCCACTGCTCTCGTTTCGGATTTGATTATTACGCAATGTTCCTCTTGCTAAAAAACCTTAATTTATTTTCTATATTTTGCAGAGGTTTTCTATTAAATTTGAAAATGAGTTTACGTTCTGAAAAATATTGGTTGGATAAAAAAATTAAAACTTCGGAAACTTTTGTACTGAATCAATTTATCAAGCCCGGGCACATTGCACCAAGGGACGAGGGAAATATTTCCTCTCCTTATTTTTTGTCTGAAACGATAAATGTGATTTCGACTTAGAGTAACTCCTATGTAAAATTCAAATATGTGAACAAGTATTTGGGAAAAAAAATTGTGCCGATCGGAAGGTCAAATCTCCGTTCTTGCCCAAGTTAGGCAGGCATCCTTCTCAAAGTGTGTCTCCTCCTCCATTAGTTCGCAGTGCTGCACCTTGCAAATTTAGCAAGATATTTCAAGTCACGCTCAATCATCCTTTATTGCTGGAACACTTTCTATCCCATGTTTCTGTAAATACTCTCTCTTGTTTATTGAGCACGCTTCCCATTTCATAATTGCCTGTTGTCGGAAAGTAATAGCACGCTCGTACCTGTCTCGTTTTTATATACTGCCTTTCTACGAGTAGGGACCGTATTGATTCTATTAGACTTTGCTGGCGGTTGGTTTTTCACACCTATTTGTCGGAGAACCAGATGTGGAAAAGTTTTTTTGTAAATAATATTCAGCTGTTGGATGATTGTCATGGGTACCGCGCTAAATTGATTTGTAGAATTATACAATCTCAAGTGTTTTCTAGCACGCTAAGCTTCTTTAATGGCGCATGCAAGGTTTTAAGTGCTTGTCACCTTATATAATCACGTTATGTTTTTAAGCCAGACAAATAGGCCATTTCAAGGATCTCTTATATAGCGGCGTTTCACGTGCCACTATTCGTCCCGTTTCACGAACGGGATATTTTCGGACGGGATATATTGCGTACGCTCCAAAATCCGATTTACTTCCGAGAATCAAATAATTCGAGCAAAAAATTGGGTTTAAACGTTTTGTCCTAAGGTCAAACATACTGTACTGTCGCGATTCTAACGGCCAGCTCAGCCCCGCCTCCCCCCGTGCAAGACTCTGTGACGTCACGGATTCAATTCCAGCCTGGCCCGGACCCGGGGGTTGTAATTTACTGGTAGGGTAAAAAACGGCCGTTAGAATCGCGACAGTACAATACACAAATGTCTCGGTAGAATGCGTAACGTGACACAATCTTCGCCGTAAGATCGGTTTCAATTATTAATTTTGAGAGATTGCGTAAAGAAAGCGCAAGGAGCGCGGAAGCGTGGAATTCAGCGGCTCTAAAGTCGCGTTTCCAAATGTGACCTTTTCTAACCAGACCACTCAGGGCATGCCAAAGACACCGGAATGATCCTTTACCCCCACATTCATCCTTGTCATTTGCATTCGGCGGATCAATCGTCAACTTCAGGGCACTGCTGCTGTTTCCAAAAGGTCACCAAACCACGAAACCCTTCGACATCTACGTCATCAGCCTTCTCGGAGCAAATCTAGTAAATTACACTCTTCCATTTCCCGTTTGCAGTAAGTCCAAGCGGACACAATCAAATCACACGCCATTGTTGCCATCAACCGAGTTTAGGCCATTGTTCATGTGTTGTCAATGGCAGAACCGATCTCAATAATGGTCCAGGTGTCACCCTCATTTGCTACCAAAAAATATTTTTTTCCGGAAAACCAAAACCTATTTTGGATAGCCCGTCACAATAACGCAGCGAAAAAACGTTCCATGTGACTCGTGCCTTTACGAAATTTACAGTGCCCAATAACCTGAAATTCGGCAAGATTTTGTCATTAAAATTGCTCTTTTTGCAAGTACTTGAAAAGTACTCTTCGTTTCGCGATGCATAGCTCCCCGATGTGCTGCATGCTTGCAACAATTTCGGTATCAATCGTCTCCTACGGTGTTGGGCTGTCACAGAAATCCAATTAGGTGGAAACGAAACGTGCGAAATGACAAACTAAATCGGAAAGAATGGGATCGAGTTATCAAGATTAATGCAAATTTGAGTGTCATCAAGATGGGAGCCTTCGTGAAAAACCAACAATGTAATAAAATTGCGTTTGTGGCTCCAGGTAGCCTATAGGATATCAGGTCTTAAAAGCTGCTTCAATTTTTTTAACAAGAGGAAGCATGGCGCAAGAGCGGTTTGTTGGAGTTTCGCCCGAATAAGTAATAATATTCCGTACTGCGCTGGGCCACGGACAGTTTCCACCGGATTTCACACAATATTACACAGCAAGACTGCAACGTGTTTTAGAACCTAACAAGAGACACACATATTTTAGCCCATAGATGTAGACATTTGCTTTTTAATGTGTACACTCTGCGCGCGTGGGCGTGGCAAGATTTGTCTCAAAAGCATTCCCGAACCCGGTACCTGGCGGACCCAATCTAAGAGGGGCACTCCAAAAGTCCTGGCACTCGGTCATTTATGTCGCGACCAAAAGGTGTGTTCTAATTCTGGTATTGTAATATTTAAATCAGCAACTTCTACATTATTCCTGAAAGTTTTGTTAAATTACGGCCGAAGGCCTAGAAAGAAAAAAATTTCTGGTGGAGTGTAGTTGACCGTAGTCTAAACGGGATTTATGTTCAGCGGTTCACACGCGTCTCAGCCATTCTATGACGAATGGTCAGACTATTTTCCTTATTGATTAAACTGCCTAATCAGAGAGCTAATTAATAAAAATTGAGATAAAAGAATTATTTGGCAAGGGAAAGAAAGGTAAGGTCGGCGGGCCGAACTGTGTAGCATGAAAGCATGCGGATTGTTTGGTCTTGGCGATATTTGGCCAGTTTGGAAGCAAGCTTCAAGAGATCAAATAGTGGTTAATTTTGCCACATGTACCTATATACAGACATGCTTAGGTAACATAGTACCAGCTGCTCCGAACATAAGTTCCTATCTCTATAGCTGTATCTACGTACCTATGTACCTAGATACTAGCGTATTTCAGTGCTTACATACTATGAAGTCAGCTGTTATACTACAATGTACCTATCCAAATATGTCTACGTACTTATGTACCCAGGTACTGTTACCTTAGGTACTAAGGTACTATAACGCCAGATGCTCTTCTGCAATGTACTTACCCAAATGATAGTACCTATGTGCTTATGGAACTAAGTACTGATGTCTTAGGTACCAGGGTGTCATAACGCCAGCTGTTCTCCTACAATGTACCTATCCGAATATTTGTACCTACGTACTGGCATAAATGAGTGCTATGGTACTCTGATACCAGCTGTTATCGGATGATATCCTGTATAACCCATATCTGACATCGGTTGCTGTCAAACTGTAAATAATTCGCAATCTAATTTAAAACAGCAGGCAGTGTGGCCAGAATTTGTGAATTTGGTTGACTGATTTTGTTTGCGTTATTTGCCAGAAATCGGTTGTTCACTCCAGAGGGTGTTGAGAATAACTTATTTGTGCAGAGACAATTACAGCCCACGGACTCACAAGTATTTTCTACACATTTCGACACAGGTTTTTAAAATATCATTAACAAATTTAACAAATAAGTTTTCGCTTTTAAGTTAGGGAAACAAAATGGTGGGCTGTAATTACCCCTAAAGGAGGAGTCGTTGAGACTAATGAAGTAAACAATTGTATAAATCAATCATGTCAGTTATTTTTAACTGGGTGATTATCGATTGTCTCTATATACTACTAATACCTTTGCTACCCTTCCAATTTACAGGATCAGTACTATGGAGTGCACTGGTAAATCCACAGCCGCACATTGATTGGTACAATAGTACTATAATTAGTGAGAATAGTACCTCGTTATAAAAGTACACAGGTACAACCATTTTGATAGGTGCACCAGTGTATAGAATAGTCATGTACGGTTGTTCCTATGCGTTTGTATCTAGATACAAAAGTAAACAGGTGCAGTTCTCACTGACATGTGCTGAATATAGCTATCGGTATGATAGGACTGCTGTACTTGTAAGGCTGTACTCAGCTACGTGTACTTAACTTCTGCTTAATAGTACAAGGTACATAAGTACAGACCAACTCGCGCCGCTTTCATTAAGCTTGCTGCAAAACTGGCCAGTAGTCGTACATCTAGGCGTATTGGAATTGTAACTATAAAAGGACTGTGACATTCACTACTCTTCAGTCGTTTGCGTAGTCTGTCTGACTAGCTATCCCTTTATTGTTTGCCAACCTGTGTGTAAACCCGTATCCGTTGCTAATACAAGCTCGGTCCAGCTGAGCCGGTTCTTTATTGCTCACTTCGTACATTCCGGATTATGCTTCTTAATAGCACTGTAAACACCATATCAAATGGGACCTTTACCGGTCTGAATTTAAACGTCACCTTTACAAACCTCACTTCTCGGAGCGTTCCACTCAACCCATTGTGGTCATTAGTACCGACCACTTTACTCATCGTCTGCATCATCGGATCAATTACAAATCTCATTGCGCTGTACTTTTTCCTTCGAGACCGCCGAACCGGAACGCCATTTGACACGTATGTCATCAACCTTCTACTGGCAAACCTCAGTGGTCTACTCTTTCAATACCCGTTTGCCGTGAAGTCAAGTCTCTATTCGGGATGGGAAATGGGGCGATCGGCTTGCACCTTCTACCTCTACAGTCTGAGCGTTTCCAATGCGGGGACCATCAATACGCACGCCATTATCGCCATCAACAGGGCTTGGGCCATCGTTCATCCGATGTCATTTCGAGTTGCTCATACCAAGCGTTTCACAGTGACGGTGTGTGTCATCATGTGGTTGTACCTTCATGTTATGGACACCGTAATGCTGGTTGACAGGTTTACCAACCCAGTGGATGACCGGGCGACGGGGTGCGTTTTCAATCCGGTCACCCTCAGCGGGTGGTTGAACGTCTCAACCATCATGGTGTTCATCCTCCCGTTTGTGGCCACTCAACTCTCCTTTCTCGCCGTGATGGTCAACAGGGTGCTTCGGTCCCGAGCGGCGATCGGGCGTTCTGCACGTTTGCAGCCACTGAGTGAGCCCGTGCGAGCTGCTCAATAGGAGCCCCCACCGGCCAATCTGAGGTCCACAAAGAAAGCGGACTCGCACACAGATGCTCAAACTGCTCGTTCAGCTAACAGGCCTGGCGGGCTACGAAGACAACAATCCAGCAAGTACTTCATTTTGACACTGCTGACAATTAGTATCTTTATTTTTACTGTGCCAGAAATGATTTACTACATACTCGTGGGTGTTATTCCACACTTCTGGATTCCGGAATGGAACCAGGCAGCGTATCTCTTGTACGCTTGCCAGACCATAATTGATCCCATCTTGTTTGTTTTGACCATGGACAAACTGCGGACTATCCGGATGCAGCAGTGACAGATCCTGCCATGCCTATGCCACTATAAAAAGCTACACTGTATCCCCGCTTAGTCATTTACTCGATATGTCACGTTGTGAAATTTGATCTTTATTTTTGTGCAACTTCTGGCTTTAGCGCCGTCAAGACTCAGGGTTTCTGCTGCTACCAGATTCGAACTGCTTTCGTTTTGCAGTCTCTTATATAGCAGATCTCTGGTAGTTCTTCAGGGTCCGATAACCCCTGAGGAATCGGACTGGGCAAATACCTTCCTGACAGAAGTCCCAAAAGATACAATAGCTAGATCTTTGGCCCCCTCACTAGCCGCACCCTAATTCCTCGTCCATCCCTGGAAAGGAGGAGCAACAGCATTATAATGCTCGGCATGGTAGTGCTGACTGCCGTCATTTGAGCTATTCAGTTCTTTGATGCGGAACGTTCTTTGTCGGTGTTTTCCACCATCATGCACTGTTGCGCTTTTGTGGCCGATTTTGCATGCGTGCTTCGCACAATCACCCATTGTTTTGGACAATTGTGGGCTGTGGGAAAACTCCAGATCAGAATACGGAAGCAGGTTCATTAGAAATGGATGCCCCGTAGACCCCGAATCGAGCAGCAGAGATCGAAACAGGGCAGGACAGCAGTGAGGATGCAACGAGGCATCCATTAAAGCAAAATAGAAAAAAAAGCCGATCACTCTAACCGTCTCTGGGATCATGTGGCTCTGCATTCACGCTTTCGAGGAGTCTTTATGGCTGATAGATTCTCTGTACTATCGCGTAGATATGGTGACCTTTGGCTGTACGTTTAACTATTACGCCCACCGAGACTGGGCTAACATGACGGACGTGCTGATGTTTATCTTGCTCCTCGCAATCAAAGTGATGTCGTTTCCCGTAGTAATTGTGAGAAAGGCACGTCGAAACCATGCGCTTCGCGGGGAAGCCCGTGCGTGTCGGACCTTTACCTTGCAAGTGAGCATCATGCGACGACTCCAGCTACCAACGCTGGCGAGGGATAAAGTAGTCAACCCTCAATTCCATCAGCCTGTGGGGGTAAACTCAATGATAAAGCCACTTCGAGTGGGACTCAAGGCTCTGGAAGGATAGGACGAAGGCGTACGTCGAGGAAGTGCGTTGTGTTTATGGTGCTGACGATCAGCGTGATTGTATGATCTGTTCCTGACTTGATTGTCTACCTGCTAGTGAATGTTTTTCAAAGTTTTGGAACCAGACTTTTTACCAGATAGCTGGTCGATGTACTCATATGAGATCGTTGTTGTTCCCATGTTTGTATTAGCGTTGGATAAGAGGCGGAAAGCGGCACCATGCCAACAACCTGCCCAAGTGAGATTAATACAGCACCACCTTTATTTTGTTTCGACTGATAGTCCTATCGAGCATTTGATATGTTAAAGATCAATAGTAGCATTTTTTTACGACAAAAATATGTCTGTGATACCGTACGTGCGCGTACTTTCCCGTACTTCGATGGGCCCAAATGAGATAACAAGCCCCGAAAGAAAAGTCTTGTTTCAATCACTGGTTTTGTTGAGTGCATGGTGTCGCGGGCAAAAAACGTTGTTTGCCTGTGCAGTGCCGGGCTAGATGACCAGTTCTCAGCCTTGTCTTTTTCCTTTTACGACCGCCTGATTAATGCTGGACGGCGGTCAGATAGCTTTTCAATTGCCTTTTATGGCTTTGACTTTTCCACATCGTCTCATTTCCGACGCGCAGATGGGAAAAGTCTCGGCAGTTAGTGTGTTTCTCTCTCTGTTTTCACTTCTTTTTTCTTGAACCTAATAAATTCCTGCCGCTTGACAGCGCCATTTTGTGGCCCCGCTACGCGACAATGGACATGGAATAACAAGCAGCAATATGGGTTGATCAACGTACGCGTTCGAGAAAATGGTAAAACTGCTATTATTTGAAAAGAGAAAATGATTGCGTTTAATTTCAGGTCGATCGCCGGAAGACAAAACATCTGTTCATTCATATCTCTGCTTATTCAATCACATGAGGATTCCGATCATCCGGTTCCGAATATCTCTCCCGATTTTAACTATTCCAAGCGCTGATACGTTAGTGATTTGTGAGTTAATGAGAGCAGAGCGTAAACAGCGGACAGACAGGCGCGTTAAAAAATATGATTGCATGTTTGGATTTGGAACTTATAGGAAACGCAACACTGCAGCAGCAATCTTAAGGAAACGCACTTTCTCTGTAAATGGTTTTGTTTGTGATTGCCTTATGCAGTGAAGGGTCCTCTAGTGACTTGTAGTGCCTAAACAATGGACACGGTTGTATGTGCTTCAAAATCTCAAAATTCGAAATCTGGAACTTATTCGTCACCGGGTATATTTAACACATTTGATCCGGACCGTTGAAGAGAAAACAATTCAAAACGATTATTTCAACTGACTTCCCGCATATTGTTATTCTGTATCCACTTCTAAGAATCAGCTTTGATGATTGGGTGGCCATTTTCAGTGGGATAGCAAAGAACGTTCTGCGGAATTTTTCCCATCATTTTCGTAGCGAAGCAATCTCAATTTCACACAAAGTAGAAGCTCGAGCAAAACAAATAGGATAAAATGGTTAGGTAACTTAATGATCCATCAGTTAGTCAACACAAAAGATTCTATAATTATATTGAATCGGGACACTGGAATTGTAAATTGATTAGGAGGAGCTATGCCATTGGGACCAATGGGAGGGATTGGTTAAAAATGAGTCCGAGGATATAGATGACAACGGACAGAACTGGGACGAGACAGAGGCAGACGAACGTTGCATGTTCCCCCAGGGAAACAACACGTGCGTTGTGGGAGGACACATTCAAATGGAATGTAGCATTTAACGTGCTACGGTTATCACATAAATGTTCGATCATGAACATTTCCGACGCGACTCAGCGAAGTCCTTAGTTAATTCGATTTTCTCAAAGATGGAGAACGACCAAAAATTCAAATGAGGGAGAAAATTAGGCACTTTCAAACTGCAGGGACGATCAGAATGAATCTAAAAACAAAACAGAAAACCATCATTTAAAGTCGAATAGGACGACATGCAGGCAACTTGATAGATTCACGAGCGGTTTAACGACGCAATTGTGAAAGGGAACAATACTGTTGATCGGAACGTAGGAGGTCTTCAACAGCTCCAAAAAATTATGCTGCTATATCTACTCCATAGGTGTTCCTGACGGAATTTTTCATGGTGTGCTGTATAGTGTTGATCCTAATTATCTCTGTCGGCAAGACCAAAATGCGGAACAGTTGGATGTCTCGGTCGGACTTTAGCGCACTTTATCCAGAGTCCATATATAAGGCCTTTGATTAATGAACATCAAAAGGAGTTTGTGTACAGAAACTGATAAATAGATTTCTCCTGCGGATTGTTGTTGTAGGTTTTGTCTTACAGTGTAATTATTGGCCCGATGAGTAAGGTTGATATTCATGTACGTAGCTTCTTCAAGAAAGAACGCCGTCCACCCTTGCCCACCCGCTGCAATAACATTGCGGTTTCTTTATTTTTTTTCCCGTAAGCACTGTATTAGGCTCATGATGGCTCCTTCTTTCGTTTGGTAATTCCCTATACTGGAAATGGCATTAAAAAATGCTTTATTTTCCCGGGGGCAAGTTTTTTGTTTAGTTTCTACTGCTTGATTCCACGCTAGAAAACAGCTGAGCAGCATCACAGATGCTGTGGCTGTGTTTTTAACACGCTAGTTTATGCATGACAAAGTAAAGGTAGTTTTGCATAGATCAAACTCATCATCAGTCCCAACAAATGCAATTTTGGCCAAAGAAAATTCACCTTGGAAACCAGCCATAATTAGCCTAAAGTACCTTATCCCAATGTGGGAGTAACCGTTGATTGATGCTATTTAAGTATGGCTCAGCCAGCAAAGGAAAGTTAGCGCTGAGTATTCCTCTATGTGAATATAACATGGACTGATCATCAGTGCTTAGGTTGTCAGAACTCGACTAAGCCTCCCTAAATTTCTCAGTTTAGCTTAGCGCTGAGGTACATCTTTCGCATCGGGGTGAAAGTGCTTTCGCAACCGGCTAACCTTACGACAAGGGTTTCGTTTTTCGCGGGACACGGGCGGTGGTTTCGTTGGCGTTTTTTTCTTTTTTACTTTCAACTTCATTACTATTCCATTGAGATGTTTATGGTTTTATTATTTCTTAGATGTTCATGTTTTAGGTTTCATCCATGTTATTAAATTTATTCCATATGTTGTTGTATGAGGCATAATGGTTCCGCTCAATGATGATCAGCGCAATCAAGCACAGATAATCCATCAATTGGAAAACGAATTGTAATTGCAAGCTAGAGCTTTTGATCGCCCTGGCGGGCTAGAACCGCAGGCAAATATAACGCTAGCAGCGCGCCCTTGAATATTTCAGCCATGCGCAACATTTATACCAAATCAAAACGTGCACATCGTTGAGACTTGTTATCTCATATTGGAAATTGCAATACCGAAGAGAATGACTTAATTGCTTTACCAGAAGGTCCTATCCATTGTAGATAGCATTTGAAAAGTGATGTTTCCAGATAACATAATTACATCCGATGTTCCGTGTTCCTTCAGTTACTGTATACTCAAACTTATTATCATGAATCCGGTAGACACAGAGCAGTAGTTAAATCACACACCGCTCCCATAATTCCAACTGCAAGTGTTCAAGCACGCAACAATTGCTGCGAATTATCTCCAACATTTGATGAAATTGTTTATAATTTGCTGCCTTATTCTGTCCACGCATTTGCGGATTAGGATCATCCTTTCACAATATAGCTGATCCCACTATACCACTTTCTCCTCACTTTTCAATTTTAACTTCTCTGTACCACCGCAAAATCGAAACTCTCGGTTATTTCACCTATCCAGTTTTTTGTTGGCAAATAATTTCTCGTCAAAAAGAGGGATAAGAAACTTTAATGTCGAACATTAGCGTGGAATTCGGGCCTCGGAATGAGACTTTATTAAATCGGACTGGCCCGCTTCCGTGCCCAACAATAACCCCCGCGGAATGGATGGCCACTCAACTGCCGACTCTCGCATTCGGCACTGCCATCACCTCCACCCAGCTCTTTAACCTCCTCATCTTCGCCCTATGGCGCAACAAGGAGCCCTACATCCTGCTTCACGTATCCCTCGCCGTGGCCTCTCTCCTTGCAGGTGTGACTGTTGTCACAGCGGTCCCATTACGCTACGCGCCTTACACAGCTGTCAACATTTTTCTGAACCTTTCCTTCGGTGTATGCCTCCTTATATACGCAAATACCGCGGCTATCCTCACTAATTTTGCCATTAGCGTGGACAGATGGATGTCAGTGGAGTTCCCCATCAAGTACCGCACGTCAATCACACATCGCAAAACACTTCTGGTTGGGAGTTTACTCATTTTCGGAGGATCCTTGGTTATGACCATACCAGGATTCATTTTGTTTTGGAAGGATATGAACTATGCGCGTTGCACGGGGTTGAGAACGTTTTCCCCGAAGGGCGTGGTCTTCACAATTTGGGAGGCATTGAAGGGACCGATATTTTTTCCATTGTTATTTATGAGTCAGTTGAGAATCTTGATGATTGCAGTGGGTCAAAGGCTGCTACGCGTTCGCCGCCGTCGAACAGCTGTCCAAGTGGTCCCTGCCGGCAACGCCCCGGCTCAGGAAATTTTGCGAATTCTCTGGAGCTCATTCCTCGGCAGTATGGCGGTGGTGTTCTGCACGCTGATTTCCCATGTGCCAAATTACTTCATGTCCATCGTCCCAAATCACGCGAGCGCGACGATTAGACGGTTTGGTGTCTATCTGACCTTAGTACAGCATTGTGTGTCACCCGTGATCTATCTACTCTTCTGGCCACCGTATCGTCAAGCTGTTAGCCGTCTCTTTGGACAACTGCGAGCCGCTGTGACTCCCGAACCCAGTTTGGAAACCGGGTCGACCCGAAAGAGGCACTCGCTGGCGGCCAAAACGAGCGCCCTTGATCGGAAAAGAACTAGTGGCGTTCGCGCTGCACGCGCCTAACTTTGGTCGATTTTCAGAGACGTATTTCAAAACGTCTCTAATTTGTTTCTAAAACTGATGCTTGATCTTCACTGTAAAAATGGCGATTTATCAAAAAGCACTTAATATGATTATATTAATGCTGCCTATTTCAAATTTAACTGGGAGTCCATTGGCATTATCCAAATATTTTTTGGACATCAGGGGGCGGAGCTACATGCCAACTCTGGAAAGCTTCACTGGGTTGGCTGTTTATTTTTCATTATTTTCACAAAAGCTGTTTATTTTGGCTCGAATTGAGTATTAGTGTCACCTGCCATGTCATGGGGTTTGTGCTGTGCTCCTTCGCTAAAGGGTCGGTATCTCACGTCTCTACTCAAATTTTTATCTTTTAATTATTCACAGCTCTATGTATACCATCCATCATTACGTCAGTCGAGAACTACTCTTTACAGGGGAACGTAAATCCTGATTTTAATCCGCGAACTGGTGACCTCCCATTTGTAGTAGACTGCCTGGGGGGAGGAGGATTTAGGAATCCGGGGCGCCCCAAGGGCGCCTCAAGTAAAACTTTCCAGCGGGTGTGATGCGCAAGGAGATTCGATGGATACCCTGGGCAGGAAAAGTGATGGACGATCTGGCAGCTCTGAAGTTGAAGACAATCCACGCAGGGAATGACCCTCGCTGTGAAGATGAGATTCCCGAAACAATTTCAGATGCCGGAAAGATGCAGTGGGATAGATGGGCAAAAGATGGCGTCGGTAATCCTGGCGACTTCGAGGCAAATGAAACGCCTGATCGAACTCGATCAGACGAAGGAAACATTGTGGAAACCCAAACACACACACACACACACAAGTTTGATGACGATGAAAACAGTTGACTGATTCAAGCGAACAGATCGCACACAGCACACATGGCAAAGCGCTGTAAAAAACCATAACTAAGCGGAAACATCGTTTCAGGCGTAATGCGAAAAAAGGCAAAGGGGCGGAGTCACATGCAGTGTGGCTCCAAGCCCCAGAACGGAATGATAAACAGAGGAACAATCGGTTTATCACCCCGGGGATGAGATGGGGGGTGGGGGGGGGGGTAAATCACATCCAATTCTGTTAGATCTCTCCATCCGAGAGGATCTTGATTCGATTACAAAATTAGACTTGCAATACAAAACAATGTGCGTTCGAAGCGTAATAATACACCACGGACGGAAGGTCCCATGAACCGCAAACCCATCACAGTAAGCGCTTTGCGGAATATAATTCAATCAGATCGGGTGACCGATACAAGTGTGCCGCATCGGCAGATCTTCACCGACTATGTTAATTGACGTTGCCGCATTGTATCTTTTGCAAGAACGGGCAAATCATGGACAGCAATGGCTCCGTTAAAACTCTACTAAACGTGACCTTTATCAATGAAACATCTCGCGACGCTCCGATCGCTCCATCATGGTCGTTAACACCAATATTCTTACTCGTCGTTTGCATCGTCGGATCCATTACAAACTTAAGCGCATTATTGCTGTTTTTCAAACACCTTCGAGCAGAGACACCCTTCGACATCTACGTGATCAACCTTCTGGGAACAAATCTCGCAGGTCTACTTCTCCAATATCCTCTGGCTGTCAGGTCTAGTCTTTTCAGTTCAGGATGGACTATGGGCAACCATGCTTGTTCCTTTTATCTATACTGCCTGAGCGTGTTCGACGCTGGTATTATCAACTCACACGCAGTTATTGCCGTGAACCGAGCTTGGGCCATCGTCCGTCCCATGTCCTTTCGAGCAGCCCATACCAAACGCTTCACCCTAACCGTTTGCATCGTTATGTGGCTGTACATTCACCTGGTGATGGGGTCTTTTTGGCTGGCGGACATGCTCTACTTCCGAATGGACGCACCGATTAAGGTGTGCCTGTTTAACACAGTGCAGCTCAACGCGTGGTCCAACGCAACGGATATCATCGTGTTTATCCTACCCCTTGCTGTCACTTTGTTGTCATTTTTTGTCGTGGTGATTAGCAAGATGCACCGTTCTCCGCAAACCCTGAAGCGGCCCGGATGTGTGAAGCCTCAGAATGCAACTGCACGCACCGGTGAAGAGGAGCCACCACCGATTAGTCTAACTTCCAAGAAGGGAACGGAAACGGTTACCTCAGCTGTGGTTGCAGTTCAAGCGTCAGATGGGCGCGACGTTCTGACAGGTCCACAACGCCGAAGGTCTCGCAAATACGCTATGCTGACGCTGCTGACGATTAGCATCGTCATTTTCACCGTGCCAGAGATGGTCTACTTTTTAATCAGCGGTTTTCTGAACAACTTTTGGATTCCGGAATTCTTTGAAGTGGCGAACTTACTCTTTGCTTGTCAGACGGTGGTTGATCCCATCTTGTTTGTCTTGACCATGGACAAACTGCGCGTGACGCGGTTGCGGCAATGATTCACCACCTTTAACTATCTCTAATCTGTATTGATTTCTTCAGTTAACGTTAAACGCTCGTTCTGTCAGTTGCTGAATATGTTACATTTGATTGTCAATTTGTGCGTATAGCATAGTCAAAGAATTCACACGTTTAACTGGCCTCTAGAATGCATTAGACTTGGTACTACCGATGTGGTTTTCAACCTCGTCAGTTCTATTTTTTTGTTAGATAAAATGAATGTTATGAGGTTCCTCTGGAACAGATAATTTCTCATGAAAGAGGAATATTTGATTCAATTACAATCAAACACGCAACACAGTACCGTACAGTGTGCATGCAATGCGTAATAATATATCACGAGTGGGTTTCCCCGCGAACTGCGAAGCACTCAAACCCTTACGGAGGTACAACGCAAGGTGTTGAATCGATCACTATTGCGAATACGCGCAAAGGCAGATTTTCACTCTTAAGGTTTCAGTGTTTCAATTCATTCCGCAGAGTCGAATCAATAACGAGTCAAATCATGGAAGGCAACGGCTCAGTTAACACCCCACAAAATGTGACGTTTACCAATGAGACAGCTCGCAACGTTCCACTCGCTCCATTGTGGTCGTTTACCCCGACATTTTTACTCGTCCTCTGCATCTTGGGATCCATCTCAAACGTTAGCGCCTTGTTGTTATTCCTTAAAAACCTCCGTGCACCGTTTGACATCTACGTGATCAATCTACTGGGAACAAATCTCGCATGCCTGCTTCTCCAATATCCCTTCGCTATCAAGTCAGACCTCTTCAATTCCGGATGGACTATGGGCAACCAAGCCTGCTCGTTTTACCTCTACTCTCTGAGCGTGTTCGACGCTGGTATCATCAACTCGCACGCAGTTATTGCCGTGAACCGAGCTTGGGCCATCATCCGTCCCATGTCCTTCCGAGCGGCCCATACCAACCGTTTTACCCTAACTGTTTGTTTGATCATGTGGCTGTACATTCACCTGGTGGAGGGATCTTTCTGGCTGGCTGATACGCTCTACTACCGAACGGGTGTGCCCGTTACGGCATGTCTTTTTAATACTGTGCAGCTCAACACGTGGTCCAACATAAATGACATCATCGTATACATCTTACCGTTGGCTGTCATTTTGCCGTCCTTCTTTGTCGTGGTGGTTAGCAAGTTGCGTCGCTCCCGGGAAGCCATGAAGCGGTACACACGTGTGAAGCCCCGAAATGCGGCGGTACCGAGAATTCAAGCGGAGATACCACCGAATAGCGTCACCTCCTATTCAAAGAAGGAAACAGATACGGTTACAGCAGCAGCAATGGCAGTTGAGGTGTCAAATGGGCGCGACGTTTTGACAGGACTCCGAGGACGAAGGTCCGGCAAGTACGCCATGTTGACATTGCTGACGATTAGCATCGTTATCTTTACTATGCCAGATATGATCTACTTCTTACTCACTGGATTCCTGCCCGGTTTTTGGGTTCCGGAATTCTTTGAAGTGGCCAATTCACTCTTTGTTTGTCAGACGGTGGTAGACCCCATCTTGTTTGTCTTGACCATGGACAAACTGCGCACGTCACGATTGGGGCAATGATCCATCTTAATGTATGTCTAATTTGCACCGACACCCACAGTTAACCGTGACGGCACATTTCATCGTCAACTCGTGTAAAGTCGTCAAGGAATATACTTGAATAAATAAGTTGTTTCTAGCATTCGCTAAAATTGGTATTACAGATGGGATTCATGTTCATCCCTCAGACGACCGGGACCTTCATGGTTGTTGTCCCAGTTTTCTCATGGATTTTTGGATGTTGTCAAGGACTTCAGGCGGATCGTCAGATCTGCAGGAGATCGTGCCCAGCGGACGCGAGCTTCGACAACGCCATCTTGCATGTGCTGTGAGACCACTCTTCATAAACCTCTGCCCATCACAGCGCTCTTGAGATTTTTATGTTTGGGTGGACCGTTATAGGGCAAGGGAGAGGAAAGGTCGTCCATACCCGCATTGTCTTCTTATACTGCTCGATGGGATCCGGCTCGCAAGGAGTCAGTTACCTCTGTCAAATTTAGATCGCGCTTAAACTTTTTTCTTGAGTACAACCTCTGCAACTACGGTTCAGAAAATTTGACTCGCGGCAGTGGGGCCCAAATTCAGTGGGAAAGAAAATTGGGGAAAATCATAGCTCCACGCCTCTGCCCCCGTACATCCAAAAATATTCTGCTGATTTCAATCAAATTATTTCAACAGAATGCGAGCGAGCAGAAACAATTATTCGCGTTTACAATGAAGAAATAAAAACTCGAACCCGTTGATCAATCAATCAAATGACTTGGAGCAATGTTTTAAGAACTGCCGCACTAGGGTTCTTCCAGATTCTTTTTCCGTTGAAAAAGGGCTCTACTGCCGCGAGTCGTGTATTCTAAAATCATAATTGTGGAGGTAGTATTCCAGAAAAAAAGTTAAGGCGCAATCTGAATTTGACAGGGGTAATTGACCTCTTGTCAGTGGTTGTCTTATACATTTTTGCCCGACATGCGCTTGATGTTTCTTTTGGCAATATCCCTTCATGAAATACTGCCCATTGCACGAAACGGTATATAGTTTCTCAAGCATTGAAACCAAGGTATCTGCAGTACTATACTGCACCACCAGACCCCCTACCCCGGCCCATGTAGAGGATGTACAGCAACGACCATGAAAAGGAATTCAATTATTCGGATGACAAGCAATTATGAAGACTATAATCTTAATACCCCAGTGCACAGCACGTGTTTTATAATTAGTTAATCTTACCGTGAACGTCACTAACCCCATGCACCCAAAATGCAGAGTGAATTAATCAATTTAGGACATTTCAAAACCTTCGCGCAGGCAATGAAGAAGATGATACGAGCAGATTATTGCAAGAATTATTGAGTTCCTCACCTGACGATCCTGTGCTAGTACAGAGGCCGATTCATTTGTTTGTGGCCGGCCTCGTTTTTAATTCTGTGTGCGCGCGCCTCACATTGCACAACCCATCTCAGTGATTGAACAGCTGATCAGACCAGTTTGCCGTGCTTCAAGAGTTTAGTGATTGCAGTGCGTGTTAAAAATGCCTCATAAATTATCTTTGGAAGTGCGTCACTCCATTTTGACCCTGCACACTCTTAAATATTCGGGCACCGAAATTGTGAATGCATTAACCCTACGGAATATCGCTGTTTCCAGTTCTGTAGTCAACAAAATCATCCGAGAAAATGCAGCGGAAGACGCCGGCCGATCCAAACCACCATCGAAAGCGAAGAACTCTGGCAAGGCAAAAGTGAGGACTGCAGCCCATCTCAAAAAAGCCAAGAAGGCCACGACTGGACCCAACCCGCTGATTTCAGATCGCTCTTGAGCTGGGAGTATCGCAGACCACAATTCAGCGCGTCATCAGCGAGGAATTGGAGGGGAAGGTGCGGAAAAAGTACATGATGCGATGCGATGATTCAACAACGCCTCGCACGAGATCCACGCTTCCTGAATTGGAGCAGAGGTCGAAAATGGGAAAATATCCTGATGATTGATGAGGCCTGGGTGTACCTCACCAATTGCAAAAGACGGCAGAGGATTTACTACGAATTCCGGGGAGAACACACGGAGGAAAGTTGGACAAAGTTCTGGAAGGAATCTCATCCTAAAAACGTGATTTTCATTGCGGGAGTCTGCAATTGTGGGAAGACCAAGATTCGTGTCATCAAACCAAGTGCGAAAATAAACTCCAAGTACTACATCGAAAAAGTCCTCACGCTGATGTTTCGAGATGACGTGCCTCGTTTGTTCCCTGGGAAGTTTTGAAGAAAGCCGTCTTCCACCATGACTCCGCCCCCTCCCACGCGTTGAAACTCACACAAGATTGGCTTCGTTCGGCCCCAATTCGGTTCATTCCGAAAGAGGATTGGATGGGTAACAGCTTTGATTTGGCTCAGATGGATTTTTGTGTGAACGGGATTTTTAAATGTGAATTGTTTAACAAGGCTCCGACCACTGTCAGGGGCTTGAAACGTGTTATGACTTCAGTGTGGTCCACGTCTAACCAGCGCAAAATTCATAGAGCTCTCAAATCTTGGTCCGGTCGCGTCGAAATGATGATCGAGAATGGCGGCCATCATATTGAACACATTTTGAGTGGACATAAGAAGTTTTAGTATTTATTTTGGAATTAATAAAAATCGGCCACAAACAAA